>CATKHJ010874118.1:0-23847 GCA_949750685.1 Vernicia montana
TTGAAAATATTGAATCAGGTATGCACTTTCTTATTATTATTTTTTATTTTTATTTTCATCTTAATTGAATTTAATGGGCTGCAATTTCATGTTTTTTCTTATTTATTTCAGAAATTACTCAAGATCCTGAAATTAAAGAGAATGTCTTGCCATGGACCACTGTGGATTATTGATTTCAGATCTATGTTTTTATTTTTTCATGTCTATTTTCATTTTTATTTTAGCTTGGTGGATTGTAACTAAATTTCTTTAATTATGTACTATGTAATTTGATTTTTGTAATTTCTTTAATTATGCACTATGTTGTTTGATTTTTATTTTAGCTTGGTGGATTGTAAATAAATTTCTTTAATTATGCACTTTGTAGTTTGATTTTTGTTTTGTTGTATATACTGATTTAATTTTAATAGAAGCGGTTTAAGTTGGAAAAAAATATTTTTAAATTTTTAAAAATAGAAAATCTCTATTCTAAAAAAAAAATCTCTGAATCTCCATTGTCCCGTATTGGACCGAACCGTCCCATTTAGACCCGAATATCCAAACCGAACTGTCCCGATCCGAAGAATTTTTCCTCACGGTTCGGTTCCGGAGATGTCGTTTTGAAAATCTTCGAACTTTAGTTCGGTTCCGGAGATTTTCAAATCTCCGAATTCCCCCCGAACCGTGCTCAGCCCTACTTATAGATTAGGGTTTTAGTCAACGTTGAATGCAACCTTAATATGATTGAATTCGACTTTATCAAGGTTGAATTAATCTTTATTAAGGTTGAATTCAATAGTCGAATTCAACTGTAAATAAAGTTGAATTCAACTATATTAAGGTTGAATCAATAATTATTAAGGTTTCCACCTTAATATAGTTGAATTCAACTTTATTTACTGTTGAATTCGACTTTATTAACGTTGAATTCAAATTTCATCTGATTCCAAATATATATATGATTTTATCATACAGGAGGACAACATGGTTATGGTTTGTCCCGAGAGGAAACACTTCTTGGGTAAAGTTGCAAGCTACAATCATTTGAAGAAAAGGTCAAGGTAATAAACGAAAAATTTAATTAAGCAAAGAGGGAGTTGCTAAAGAAAACTACCTTTGGCCATTTTGTTAACCTTCAAGCAGGAAAGTGGAGTAAATAGCTCATCCATAACGTGCTGTTAAGGCAGTTGGAGAAGGTTGATGATGATGATGATTCAATGTACTTCAATATTATTGGAAATAAAGTGAAGTTTGGGAGAGAGGAGTTTTCTTTGATAACAGGTTTGAAATTAGGGGATAGTGAAGCTGCCATCAGTAAGGTTGTGTTAGGCGAGGTGGGAGGTCATCTGAAGAATCACATTAACAGGTTGCTTGGGTCACATAAGGTGACATATGCTGATATATTTGAAATGTTTGAAAAGATGGATAGTGACATTGCAGACAAGGGTGTGGTGGCTTTTGCATTGTTATTGCTGTTCACTCAAATTTTTTCTAGACAGCCATCCACAAAGCTTGATATAAGGCTGTTAGAATTGGTAGCAAACTTGAATGAGTGGAACCTATTTCCTTGGGGAGACTGGGCATTCAAGACAACTGTCCAGGCTACAAGGTCATGCATAGTGAATGCAATGAAGCAGCCCATCAAATCTAAGGAATCTAACATTAAGACACATACAACCAAAGGTTTCCCGATTGTATTCCAGGTAAGAATCTATCGTTATGAATGTTGAATTTAACTTTATTAAGGTTGAATTCAACTGTCTTTATTAAGGTTGAATTCAACTGTCTTAAGGTTGAATTCAATCTTAATAAAATGGAATTCAACCTTAATAAAGTTGAATTTAACCTTAATAAAGTTGAATTTAACCTTAATAAAGTTGAAGGAAAAAAAGAGATGAAAGTAGAGGATGAAGGAAAAGAATTATTAGTTATTGATGAAGAAGAGGAAGACGAGAAAGATGAGGATGATATTAAACTTTATGAATTGAAAGAGAGAATGAAGAAGTCAAAGACAAAGAGGCAACATAAAAATAATATAAATAAAAATATTAATGATATTATAGAGAATTTGGAGAATAAAATTAAGAATTTTATGCAAATGATTATGAAGAAAGTAAATGATCGTCATAAGAAAATTGATGATCATTTAAATTCTTATCACAAAAAAATAGATGGATTGAAGGCTATGATTCAACAGCTAGCAGAAGATGTGCACCAGTACATCCAAAAGGCAAATAAGCTTGGGGATGAAGAAGAAGAAAAATTGGTGATAAGGAAGAATCTAATAAGGTTGAACTTGAAGAATCCAATGAGGCAGACTTAGGTCCTCTGGTTAACAAACTGATGGCAAAATATGGCAATGACAAACACTTGGAAGTGCCTGATCGTGAAGAAGAAAATAAGTATGCGGATGAAGAAGCTAATAAGGCAGCAAATATGAATTTAAACCTTGTTGAGCAAATTCAACAATAGGAAGTAAATGCAGGAGATGGCCTCGAACATTTGGCCAAAGTATGTGAAGATGAGAAAATATTAGAAAATATTCGTCCACTTAAGTGAGCGATGCTAAATACAAAAAATGTTGAAAGCTGAAAGAAGGAAAAATTTGTGAAAAAGAAGAGCAAAGTGAGATCAATGAACATGAAGGAGATGGAGATGATGATATTAATGTTAGAATTCCATTAGATACAACCAATAAAATATGGGGGTCACACATGGATAGTTGGCTAACTCATCAAAAACCTAAAATATTGAAAGGTGGATACAATATTTTTGATAAAAGTTTTTTCAACCATTTCATGGGAAAGGACAGTTGGCTCGTAACTGAGGTATGTAGTAATAATTTGAACAAAACATTGTTGAATTCAACATTGTTAAGGTTGAATTCAACCGTAACAACGTTGAACTCAATTGTAATAAGGTAGAACTCAACATTAACAAAGTTGAATTCAACTGTATTAAGGTTTAGTTCAACCTTAACAACGTTGAACTCAACCTTATGAACGTTGTACTCAACTTTGTTAAGGTTGAACTTAACCTTAATAACGTTGAACACAACCTTGTTTACAATGTTATTTGCGCTATTTTGTACTAACATGTCTTCATTACTGAGTAGCACATGGATTGGTATATTTATATGTTAAAAAAGATGATGCACACATCAGGCAAATAAAGTAACATTGTTCTCTCGGACAATATATTTACTGTAAGCTTGAAATTAGTTGATTTTTTAAATTTTTTTAACTGAAGTTTTTATCAAGGACTTAAGTTCAACTTTTATTCTATTAATGCAGCAAGCTTTAGGTATAATATCAAAAAATGAAGGGAAGGATTGTGACTGAGATTCCTTTGCTGTAAAGATATACGTTGCTGACCAAATTTCATTTGCCAAAAATTTTATCGAGGCTGACGAGGCTATCTTTCCATGTAATGTAAGTGGAAACCACTAGGTTATGGTGAGACTTGATCTACTAAACGAAGTTGTACATGTATACAACCCTACGAAAGATCCCAAAATCTATGGCAAGCTCTAATACATAATGACAACCATGCCAAGGTTTCATGACATGTGTGACTACCACAAATTGAGACAAACAAGGCACAAAGCAAAGACTAAGTGGGACATCGAAATACAAATAGATCTTCTCCGACAACGATTGGGGTCTGGTGATTGTGGTGTCTTTATTACATACTAGGTATGTCGTTGAACAACATTGTAGACAAAGATCCAATGGAGCTGAGGAGTGAAATGGCTTCAAATATTTTTTCCACAACATAGGTAAAAGAAATGGTAGTAGAGGCAGAGGAAAAGGGGAAAAAATGACACTATTATTTTTGTTTTTTGTTTTTTGTACATAGTACACTATTTTTATAGTTTTTTATTCAATTGTATATTAATTAATTAATTTGAAAAGTTTTAATTCCTTTATTTCCTTTATTAAGTTATTTTTCCATGTTTGATTTATATTATTTACAAAAATGAAAGGAGAATTATGATTTTTTTCAATAAAATTTTTATTTGTAGAAGTCAAAGTTGACAAAGTTGAGTTTAACGTTACTAAGGTTGCATTCAACTTTATTAAGGTTGAACTCAACTGTATTTAAGTTGAATTACACAAAATTCAATGTTATTATAGTTGAACCCAACCTTATTAACATTGAACTACTGAAAATTCAACTTTATTACATTCCATTACATTTGAATTCAACCCCATTAAAGTTGAGTTCAACATTAATACCGTTGAACTCAATGTTAATAAAGTAGCATTCAAGGTTTTTAAGGTTGAACTCGAATTATTGTAGTTGACTACTCTAAACTCAACTCCATTAGTGTTGAGTTCAACATTAATGAAGTTGAATTCGAGTTTCTTGACGTTGAACTCAACTGTATTAATGTTGAACTACTGAAAATTCAACTTCATTACACTCTATTACATTTGAATTCAACTCCATTAAAGTTAAGTTCAACATTAATACCGTTGAACTCAATGTTAATAAAGTAGCATTCAAAATTTTTAAGGTTGAACTCGAATATATTGTAGTTGACTACTCTAAACTTAGTTCCATTAGTGTTGAGTTCAACATTAATGAAGTTGAATTCGAGTTTCTTAATGTTGAACTCAACTGTATTAATGTTAAATTACTGAAAATTCAACTTCATTACACTCCATTACATTTGAATTCAACTTCATTAAAGTTGAGTTCAACATTAATACCATTGAACTCAATGTTAATAAAGTAGCATTCAAAGTTTTTAAGGTTAAACTCGAATATATTGTAGTTGACTACTCTAAACTCAACTACATTAGTGTTGAGTTCAATATTAATGAAATTGAATTCGACCTTCTTAAAGTTGAACTCAACTGTATTAACATTGAACTACTGAAAATTCAACTTCATTACATTTGAATTCAACTCCATTAAAGTTGAACTAAAGGTTAATAATGTTGAATTCAATGTTGTTAAATTTGAAATCAAATGTATTAACTTTGAAATATTCCAAATTCAACTTTATTACATTTCAATTCAAACTTAAGAATATTGAACTCAACCATGTTCATTTACTACGTCGTTTTACACTTTTATGTTTACTAATAATAATAATTATAACAATAATATTAATACTCTAAATAATAATCATTATGACACGTGGCTAGCTGGCATGCATGGTTTAAAAACTAAAATCTAACCCTAATTCAGAGTTTGGCCGCCACACTTTCTTTCTATTTTCTCTCATTCTCTATTCTCTCTCCTCTCCTGAGTCTCCTCATGCTCTTTTCTCGCTGAGTCAAAGTTGAAGTATTATTGTATGTTTGTTACAGTCGAAGGAATCGAAGAACGATAAATCGAAGAATAATTTCAAATTTTGAATTTTGCACTAAAATTTTTCAGGTAAGACGATTATTTAATATTTTTAACTTGCAATGCAAATGCAATCTATTATTTGTTTGCTTTGTCTATTGTATTGTATGTGATTTGTCAATGTTTTATCTATATGCATTTCTATTTGTTGTGTTTTTTGGATGGTAAAAAGACTTTCTGTCATTCTGATATGTAATTACTAATTAGGGATTTCAATTTTTAAATTTATCGCTTCAATTTGGAGATTTTTAAAAATAGGGTTTCAATTTGGAGATTTCATTTTTAGGGTTTCAATTTGGAATATTAATAATAATATTAATATTACATTACTATTTATTTAACTATTTAGTATTATAAGGTTGAGTTCAACCTTTCAACTTTGAAATTAACTTTGTTAAAGTTGAACTAAACCTTAATAAGTAACAACGTTGAAATCAACGTTTTATGGTTGAGTTCAACTTTATTAAAGTTGAGTTCACTATTCAAATATGACCGTTAGAAAAAGGTAATACTGAAAATATGATCATTAGAAATTTATCTGATCTATAACGTCTAGTTTTTTAAGAATTAGTATTTTAAGACTTAGTCGCATATTCTTAGTTCACAACTTCAAATACACTTGGACAGTCTTACTTATTCTCTTCCTTATTGGGCAATTACTTAAAAATGAAATCCAGTTCATCGAGGTCCATAAGATCTAACTTTAATAGGGGACATGGAGGTGGCAAAAGATACTGTGTGAATAGCAGTTTGATAAAATTTAGGAATCAATGGTGTAACTATGGTAGAAAGGCTATAATTAAGATATCAGAGTCTTCAAGAAACCCTAATAAATTGTATTTTCATTGTGATTGTTGTGGATTTTATAAATTTTGGGAGCCAGAAATAGATGAATTTAATGTATTGGATTTGATTTCTTTGACCATGAACGTGTAAAAGGAAAAAGTCAGTGAATGTAGAGGTGTCAAAAATTGTGCTGTTATGTGTAATCTTAACATTGCTAAGTGTTAAAGTATTTAGTTTGTAAATTTATTAAGAAATGAAATATATTGTTATTGTGCACCAATGAACTCAATTATTTTTTATTGATTTAAATTTATGTTTATTGTAATTAGAAATGCAAAGGAGTAACATAGGAAAAGGCAATGTGAGAAGGAAAACATCTAATGCAAGAAGAGGCAGTCCCTCATTGCCTGTTATTACACCAAATACTCAGCAATCCAACACAGGAGATTCAATTTCATCTTATGTAGATGTTACAACTCTTCAATCTGCACCTGAAGTCATTGGGTCCAATGATGGTCATATGCAAATTAAATCTTCTGAACATCAAGGCACTTATGACAGTGAGGGAAATGAGACTGGGTGGGCTGAGTGTGTGTGGTGTAGGAAGGATTATCAAGGGAAAAGTGATCAAGGCGCTTATGGTCTTTGGAAACACCTGAGGGAAACTTGAAGAAAGTTTCCAGATAAAAAAGCTTTGGTTGAGGCACATAGGGCTAGGAAATATAAGAGTTAGAGTACTCTCACTTTCTAGAGGGGTCCTTCTGAAGATAAGTAGTTGACTGTTTGGACTTTTGACTAGCAATCCAGTAGGGAAGCTTTAGTGAAAATGATAATCAAAGATGAGTTATCTTTTAGATTTATAGAGAGACCTAGTTTTATACATTTTGTGGAAACCATTTGTCCATCTTCTGTCATTCCATCTAGATTCACTATAATTAAGGACTCTTATAAGTTGTTTGTAAATGAAAAAAAATAAAATTTGAAAGCATTCATTGTGAGTAATTATCAATGAGTTTCTTTGACCACTGATATATGGACAAGTATTCAAAACTTGTCATATTTGTGCTTGACTGCACATTTTATTGACAATGAATGAAATTTGCACAAAAAATTTTAAATTTTTATGTCATTAAGAGTCATAAGAGAGTGAACATTAGAAATGCAATTGATTTTTGCATGAAATAATGGGGGATTAGTACGGTCATGTGCATTACAATTGATAATGCATCAAGCAATGATACTGCTGTCATTGCATTGGAAAAAAAATAATGAAAAAAGATGCATTTGTTTTGGGTGGGGATGCATTTCATATGAGGTGTTGTACACACATCCTTCAATTGATTGTGAGGGATGGAATGGACTATGATGGGAATGCTATTTCTAAAATTAGAGATGTGATCAAGTACATTAGGAGCCGCCCACAAAGAAAAGACCTATTTAGGCAGTGTTGTGATAAAGTTAATATCACTAGTAAAGCGTCATTGTGTTTAGATTTTCCAACAAGGTGGAATTCCACCTATCACGTGTTACAAAATACAGTAGGGTATCAGGAAGCCTTTGAAAAAATGCAGGGGTTAGATCATAAGTTAACAATTGACTTTAGGGAGGAGTTGCCTCGTGAGGTTGACTGGGATAATGCAAGGAGAATTACTAGGTTCCTAAAGAAATTTTACAATGTTACATGCAAAATTTCTGACACTCTATACTCAACTTCTAATTTATTCTTCCTTGAAATTATTAAAATATTTAGAGAGTTAGAGTTGTGTGAGAGTGCCTCTGATTTTGATGAAAATATGGGCAACCACATGAGAGCCAAATTTGACAAATACTGGAGCAGTTTAGATAAAATGAATGTGATGCTATTTGTTGTAGTGGTGTTAGATCTTAGGTATAAAGTGGAGTACCTAAATGTCAAGTACACTGAACATTATGATCAGGTAGATGCTAAAAAACTGATTTCTAAGGTTAAAAGAGTTGTACATTATATGATCAATGAGTACAAAGCATAAAAAGATCAACTAAAATCTACAACATCAAAGGTTGTTACTTAAGTCACACTTGAGGGCAACACTGAAGATGAGGATTTTAACCTATATTTTATTCAAAAAGCAAAGCAGAGTCAGCTGGTTGAGAAATCTGAACTAGATATATATTTGAAGGAGAGGGAGGAACCATTTGTTAGAGAATTCAACCTCCTAGAATGGTGGAAAGTGAATGCAGTGAGGTTCCCTTTGTTGTTAAGGTCGATAAAGGATGTGTTGGTCGTACAATGTTCAACTGTGACAAGTGAGTCAGCATTTAGCACTGGTGGGAGGACTTTAGACCAATTTATGAGCTCTTTGACTCCTACAACTGCTGAGGTGCTAATTTATTGTCAAAACTGGCTAAGAGAAAGCAATCAATCTATTACTCTTGAAGAAATACTCTCAGAACTTGAAAATTTTGAAGATGGTATATTTTTCTATATGTTAACTTGTATATTCCAATTAAATTTTATCATTTTTTCACAATACACAATTTGATTGATACACAATTACATTTTGCAGGTATTCTGAAAGAACCAAACATATTGGAAAATGTGCTTCCAAGAATTTTGGTTAATGTATGATTTACAAGTTGAAATTTGTATATGCAATTCTAATATTGTTGAGTTCAACTCTAATATAATTGAGTTCAAGTTAAATGAAGTGAGTTAAACTTTAATAAAATTGACTTCAATCTCGTTAATGTTGAATTCAATCTTATTAGTGTCGAAATAAGAGGCTTATTAGAATTGAATTAAGTGAACTCAACTTTATTCAAGTTGAACTCAATTTTATTCATATTGAATTCAAATTATAAAGTGGATCGGATGCAATATACCTTAATTCACGCAAGTGTAGAATTAACTTTTTATAATTTTAAGTGAATTTCTTACATTTATAAGTGTAGACTGCACTAATAACTCAGATCTCACCGTTCTAGAAACGTTATAGTATCAATAAATTAAAAATTTTAGTTAAACCAGTTGAATAAATTTTTTTCTTTACAATTTAAAAAAAAAAAAAAAAAACGATGAAACAAAGGTGCACTTGTTTGTTGGTAATGAAGACCAAGACCCACCGACCATAATGCCCTTCACTTAACCACGAAAAAACCGCTTAGTATGGTCTGGCCTTCAAAGGCGGGCTGTCCTGCCTGAATCTTTCACATTTTATTATTATTATATCATTACTATTATTATTACTTTATTAGTATTCAACAATCATTCATTCTCCAAAAGAGAGATCCAATAAAAGGAAAATAAAAAGTTCATTTTAACTTCCATTTCTGAGTTTTAAGCCTTTTTGTCTTCCCTTTCTCTTTTGTATTTGTTTCATTTTTTCTAATTTTGATCTTGAAAATGCCTCACGGAACTCTTGAAGTCCTTCTTATTAGTGCTAAGGGTCTTGAAGACACTGATTTTCTCAGTAAGTCTAATATATATATAATCAGAAAAAGGAAAGTTTATTTTTTGAGATATGTGTTTTCAAGAATGACATGATTTGTGTATATTATGAATATTGTTTGAAGAATATTGAGATCATTTGGGTATGTTATGAATGTTGTTTGATCTACCCTTTTTTGTGCTGATCTTGATTCTTGATCTTTTATATAAAATTAGGATCATTTTTTTTCCCCTTATTTTTTAACTAATGTTTTTAATTCATATATTCTTCTTGATTGATGAGGTTAAAATTCAATTCATATGTGAGCAGATAACATGGATCCATATGTCATCCTCACTTGCCGTAGCCAGGAGCAAAAAAGCAGTGTTGCTTCAGGTTCTTTCTAATCATTCTGAATTTTTACTACAATAATTATGACCCAATATGAATTCTTTCCCTCAAAAAAAAAAAAAAAAAAAAAAATCAGCTACATTTTCATACCTTTACTTATTAGATTAGAAAATGTTTTAGGTGAAATGTTAATCCTTTGCCTTTGTTTTTCGGTTAATTAGGCTCTTGCTAGATTTGATCTCGGTTCTTGGAATCATCATCTTAAAGGATTGTTTAGTACACTTTGTAATCGGAATCTAAGGAAAACAAGATTTCAAAACTTTAGACATTCATTTTTCTAAGTTTAAATAATTAAATAGAATTTATTGATTAGATTAATAATTATAAATAAAAATATATGTCGTATCAATAGAAATTAAAGTTATTCAAATATAAAAGGATAGAAACAAAAATTTTAATTATTTGTGAACCAAAACAACATGTTGGAAACAGACATAATGTTTGGTATGAGAATATGTTAAAAGATTTCCAAAATTTTTATTTCAACATTTAATAATAATAATTTAAAAAAATTTATAAATTTTGTGCAGGGCAAGGAAGTGAACCAGAGTGGAATGAAAATTTTGTATTTACCATATCAAATACTGTCACAGAACTTAGACTGAAAATCATGGACAGTGATGTTGGTACTGCAGATGATTTTGTTGGAGAAGCAAGGTGAATTTAAATTACTGCTCGATAAATATAAAATGTTAGATATTATTTTAGTTTTTGATTTTTAGATTTTGTTTTTTTTTTACTAAAAGTCTAAATCTTGGAAAACTGGTTGATGAAACAAGTTTCTTGTGGTAATAATATGTTTTCCTCTTTTAAAACACAAATAATGAAAAATAACAAAATTTCTGAGTAGTTGATAGTTGTGTATAAAATTGGTTGAATTTTATAGAACATTGAACAGAGGAAATCTTGATTTTTGGTTCTTTGATCATTGCAGCATTCCACTTGAACCATTGTTTTCTGAAGGAAGCATCCCATCAACAGCATACAATGTTGTCAAAGATCAAGAATATAAGGGACAGATCAGACTTGCTCTCACCTTCACCCGACAGGTAATTACTGTGTTTCTCTCCCTCCATTATTAGTTTTGCTTCCAATGATTGGAAGGAGAAGCATGTAAGATTATTGAAGATGATGTTGTTAGTTGATGAGTGCCTGTTTGGATGAGCAGTTGGCAATCAACATTTGGTGTTCAAACTTCAATCGGTCCTCCAACTGTTAATTGTTGATCATTAACCGCGAATAGCTAACTATAGATCTATAGAAATGATAATATTTATCGGATTATATTGTTCAGCCAACTGATAGTCTTGTTTGTTGTTTTCTATTCCCCATTCTAGGAACGCCGAGGCCGCGATTTCCAGGGAGAGGAGGAAAGCTGGGGAGGATACAAGGAGTCTTCAGTATCTTATTAATTTGGTTTGGAAATGACATGATGGCAATGAGTAGTGTCTTTGGCCTATTGATATGAATCTCCAGAGAGGTCAATGTGTTGTGAGAACCTATTGTGATGTTTTGATGTCAAAGTGTTTTGAGATGGACTTGGATTAATGCCTGCCTTTAATAATAATATGTTTCCCATTTTCTATTTACAGAATTATATAATTTCTGCGTCAGAAAGTAATGTCTGTCTCACACAGAGTTGCACAAAACACATTTTCAGTCTTACCATATAACAGACAACTTCAAGCATTATGGCAACTTATAGTTTGCCTAGCTCAGCTGTGGAAATCATCCATGCAAATAGATTGGAACACCAAGTCCCATCCTATCATTTAGTCTAAAAAAAAAAAAACTAAAAATTGAAAAGAATTAATAGAAATTTGCCCATATCTATAATGGCATAAATTTCTTTTCATTCCTACATAATGTATTCATTTCATTACATTTAAAATGTCTTTTAAGTACTTACCTTTCAGCTATACAGGAAAATATGGAACACCTAGAGTGTAAAAGGCTAGAGGCATAATAATTTTTCACTATATTTAGTCTTTCAACTTTCAAGTTTCAATTAAGCTCACTGATTTAAAAAAAAAAAAAAATTCAATTAAGCTTAAAATGCCTAGAAAAAATCCATCGCATACAAGAGTGGACCAAAATCATCGCAAAACCTTTCCAGCTTCACCTCATCAAAAAACATGAATTATCTGCTTATTACACGGACAGAATGTAATAATATAGTCAAGAAAAAGGGGGAGGGAGTGGGGTGGGTGGTGAAACCTTCATTTTCTATTCATTGCTAAGAAAAGGGAAGAAAATGCAACACCTTATAGCAGTTTTTAAAACTTTTCACAAATTCTAGCTGCTACATTTCCTGAACAAAACTATCAAGGTTGAAAGACTACTTTACAATAGTTTAAAATACATGCAAGTAAGAGATTACAATTGCCAAAATACAACAACCGCAAAGGCTATTGTTGGAAAAAGCTGCATTTTATAGCTAATAATTATAATACTTCCAACTAGTAAAAGGAACCTTGATTCTAGGAGTTTACTTTCCTGCGCAGTCCCTTGTTCTCCTTCATGCGCTGTGGTTGTTGAGAACCAATGCTACTGCAACCGGGTAAGCTCACACTTCCAGACGGAAGGAAGGAAGGATTATTCAAGGGCACTTGCGATTGGGATGCAAGTTGCTTCTCTGGTGTATTGAAGTGGACTGTTACATCAGTTTGAAAAAAGCTGGGTAGGCCAAAATCTGGAAGTGATGAACTACCATCCCTCAGGGTCTGAGAGGTGTCAACTTGTTGCTGGAAGTAACCATCCCTCTGGGTTTGAGAAGTTTCAACTTGTTGCTGGAAGTAACTCTGAGCTGGCAAATTATCTTCTACTGGTATTGCACCTGTAAGAGTCTTGAATGCAAATTCAAAGCAGGGGTCTGACCAATAATCGCCAAAGGAAAAGACAGGCTGCAGCTCTGGCCTGTTAAAATTCTTTTCAATTTCCAGCTTTCGTGAATGCTCATTTGTAGAGCAGTCATTGAGGCACCCTATCCTGCTACTTGATGGTTCATTTTGTGGCATGGTATGTACATTTGCAGAACAATAATGTGCATGCTCTGCTCCTGACAAAGCCTTGAACTGCTGAGAAGCTCCAACTGCCAAATTGTTTGGAGGCAAACCCACATCTAGAACAGCTTCCCTTTTACTAGACTCTCTACCTATAATTTTAATACCACATTGATTAGGAATTGAATTGGCTGTTGGCTCCCGTTCAAGCTCTGAACGTTGTTCTGCAGATTGATGAGGCAAATGAAGCATCTTAATGTTCTTGTTTTTGCCTGAATTGATCAGAGTTTTTCCATTGCTGCTCTTATCTGTACTTTTCGTGAGCAAGTTCCTCTCATCTATGACGTCAGCCACAGGAGTTGAAACCAGCCCATTATCAGCAGCAATCTCAACCGGTATTTCACCTGTAAGAGTCTTAAATGCAAATTCAAGGCATGGATCTGACCAGAACTCTCCAAATGGAGGGATGAGCAGTGGTTCACACTTCTCATCATTGGTTTTGTTAGTTTCCAGTATTCGTGATTCATCCTTGGAAAAAGCTCGGTCATGAATAGACACTTGGTTCTTGCTTGATGGTTCTCCATGCAATGAATTATTGACATCAATCAAAGCATGATATGGAAAATCAGTTCTAGTTTCGGCCTCGAGCTGCTGAGATGCTCCACTAGCCAAACCATCTGAAGTCAAACCCACAGCTTGAATGCCTTCACTTTTACAGGGTCTTTTTGCATTTTGAAGAGCTTCTGCACCGTAGCATACAGATTTAGCTACTGGCTCAGGTTCAAGACCAGCAAGTCGTTTTGAGGACCGACAAGGCAAGTTAAACCCTTTCTTATTATAGGATTTGCTCAAATTATTTTGATTTTTTTTTTGGCCCCTCCCAACCACCCCACTCTCGAGAGAATTATTCTCTTTCATATCAGCTTCAGGAGTTAAAACAGGTCTGTTATCAGTACTAATAACCAATTCGCATTGATTTTTCTTGGAAACTTTGGCCCTTGGTAATACAGACGAGGTTGTATCACACTTTTGGCTCTTGTTTGATGGCTCTCCAAGTAATTGATTATTAGCATTAGCAGAAGTATGATCCGGAAGGCTTGTTATGGGTTCAGCGTGGATTTGCCCACGAGTTTTATCTGCCAAAACATCTGAAATCAAACCCACAGCAAGAATAGCTTCACTTTTTGGAGACTTGATTGTTTTTGGAAGAGCTTGCACGATGGACACAGAGTCAGCCACCAGGTTGGGATCAATCCCAGCAAGTCGCTTTGAATACCGACAAGGCAAGTAAAGCCGTCTCTTGTTATTGGATTTACTCAAACTATTCTCACTTTTTCCTCCATAGCTTCCATCCCCTATTATTGTACTTTCAGGACAGTTCTGTTCTTGCTCGTTATCAGCTTCAGGATTTGCTTTCACAACCAGCACTGAGTTGTTCACCAGCTCAGGTTCAATCCCAGCAAGTCGCCTTGAAGAACGACGAGACAAGTTAAGCTTTCTCTTGCTACTGCATTTGCTCAAACTGTTCTGAGTTTTTCTTTTGTAGCTTCCATCGCTTGTTATCCCACTCTCAGGAGAGTTCTGCCCTTGCTTGTTATTAGTTTCAGGAATTAAATTGACCTTTTTTTCTTGATTTCTCTCAGAAACTTCAGCTTCTGTTGGTACCAACCAGCCTGTGGTAGAGTTTCCCTTGTATTTAGCATCATTATCCATCACATCATCCCTCGGACTCTTCTGTGAAGGTATATCAACCATGGAAATTGCAGGAAGCACAGTTACAGTGGATACAATTTTGCCTTTGCTTTCCCTGGAGCACTCAGCTTCTGAAGATGCTATGCTGCCCATATCAGAAATCCCCTTACCTGCACAACAGCATCAGTGAGTTCCGGCGAAAAAGAGCAATCGATTTTAAGTATGACTAGCTCGTCTCCTCAAGACAAATTATACTAGCTCGTACAAATTATCATTTGATATAATTTATTAGTACCAATAATCAACTTGTCACCTGTAAGAATCTGTTGCCCAGTAGCAAGATGCTTTAGTTTCTGCCTCTTAGCTGCAGACAAGGGCTAACAAAAGCGAAAAAACACAAAACTGTGTCATATTAATTTTAAAATATCTACCAAAAGCAAAACAATAATAATCATAATAGAACCTAAACAAGAAACTGATTATTGTGTGCTAAAATAGCCTGCAATTTTTATCGTTGATTATTAAGGTGGATGAGACATGATATGCTTGATTGGAAGGTTCTTGATTTTAAATAATGGAAAATGTTGGCCATGAGAACAAATAAAACTGAACTCTCCTGAAATGAATACTCTAATGAGATTTTGAGATGTTCAAAGTCAAGGTGGGGAGGGAGGATAAAGATTTCTAAATGAGAAAAAGGTGGTGATGAACTTTGCTGAAGTACTGTAATACAGCAATAGACATTCTGAACAACTTTTTTTTTAATGTAGTGCTTTAGCTTTTGCATTAGGGTACCTAAAATATACTGATTGTTTCAAATAAATTGTTATGTAAATGATAAAATATATTGATGTTTTGATCAGGTTATCAAGAGTGTCTGACTGCTCTGGCAACTTTAGGTCTCTTCCAACCCCAGCTTCAACAGTGGGGACAAAAATGTTACATGTATAAGATTCTTGCAATAAGTTGTGGCCATATGATATACAATATTCTTCCAAAGCATATCCAGTCATGACAACTTCATGCTCATTTGACTTTAATGCTTGATACAGCAAGATTTTAAGGCACCAATAATTTCATGCTTGTTGAATGTTGTTACATGTCTAATCATGACTATTAAGAATAATTCAGAATAGTTAAAACAGAACCATCACATATTCTCCAATGTTTATTCCACTTTATTCATGGTTTTTTATCCTCAAATCTCTAGGTTCCAAAGAACAGTTTTACAATTCTGTTTCATGTTTGCCAACTATGGCATTAAGTGCCACAAACCCTTATCTTTTCTAGTAAGTTGCAACACATTCCAAGGAAAGCGATCCACTACATCCCATGGTATTTTATCATTAAAAAAATACTACAAAGTTGGTTTTAACATGGTTCTAGCAGCTTTCACCTTTAATGGAGAAAAGTGGCAGTGATAGTCCTTTAAATTATATTCTAAGTGTAAATGTAACAGTGAGGCAAATATAAATGACCAGTGCTGCAATAGTATAACAATCTTACAAAAATCTTTGGTTTATATCTCCTTCAATTTGAAAAATATTTTAATAAGTTGCAAAACTTTTCCACTATTACATAGGATTCGCACAATTTTCTGATATGAAATGAATATCGTAATTGCATTATAAGCTACATTTTTGCTATACGAGATCAACAAGTGATGTTTTCAAAATTTTAGGATTCATTGACAGTATTTTTAAGGGGATATATGCATACCAGTATATATATTTGATTTCACATAAACCTTCATAGACCAAACATGTAATTATCAAATTCATGGCACAGGATACATGAACTCCCAAAGGCGATAAAGATATCAGCAACAGCAATAACTGCAACATATCACTTAAACTCAGGAGTATCGGGTTAGGTTCACATGTACCAAGGTTTTTTCATCAGTGTCTCTTTTCTTTGGTAAAAAGGCATGCCTACTAATCTCTCCAGTTTCTAGATAGCGGTCAACATCCCTTTTGGAGCGGAAGATGTATCCACTTATTGGATCTATGTAATACTGTATCAAAAAAGCACCGTTCAATATCAATTTATTGTTTTCATTAGGAATGGCAAGATATATCGTTAACCACAACATTTTTTTCTGAGAATATATATATATATATATATATCAGCCCTATCTCTTAACAAGGACGATCAAGAACGGAAAATTGCCATCCCTATTATTCATCCCTTGAAAAACTTGTATAAGAATGACATAAAAACATTCTCTCAAGTTCTTACCGGATCTTTTCTGATTCCATTTGCATTCGTTGTAATTTTAATCTCTTTGATCCACCCTGGAGGTAAATCCGTCACTGTAGACTTCTCAAACTTAACCTAGATTTTAAGCACAAATTTAGAACTAGAATACAAGATATGTGATCAAATAGTTTAATAGAATAAAATGAAAATTCAATACGTAATGAGAAATAACATTTCATAACACTTTTTTGCTTTTATTTGGATGTGAAACTTTTTTGCACTTAGTTTTGAGATATTTTAGCATATCAAGCTAGAAATGGATCACAAAAAGTCAACTGATGCATTAATGTAAGGTAGTGCAAAAAACATAGATAAGAAGAATATGTTGGAAAAACATCTCTAAGATCATTCTAGTTTTAAGAACTCCTCAAGCTTATAGATGTCCAAATTATACTCTTTTTTGTACCTCCTCAAGCTTATACTCTTTTAAGATCTCCTCAAGCTTATAGATTTCCAAATTATACTCTTTTGTGTACCTCCAAAATTTCGAAACCTAGAGGGAAAAAATTCCCTGTTTTATAGCATTTATGGAGTTTCCTCTTTTAGCAGCATAGCTCATTCTTGATTTGTCTTTTATAAGGAATTGCCTGTCATAGTATGCCATATACATAAGCATAAGAGTATGTCATAGTATGCCTGTCATAGTATGCCTGTCATAGTATCCCATAGTATGCCATATACATAAGAATTGCCTGTCATCTTTGAGTTGTTTTTCTCTTGACACTACTTCATGGTTAATGCTAATAATAGGATATTTAACTAAATTAGTATTTCTCTTATATTTATTTACCAAAATAGCGCACATGATTTTATGCAAAACAACTAAAGGTTTTAAGAGCTTATCAAGTTATTGATGCATGTAGCATGTTATATAACTGACAGCAAAGCAAAATGCCATAACTCCATAAATGAAGTTTTTGGCCAAAAAAAAAAAAGGAAGGCATCAGGATATTGCAAACAGACTTCGCTTGTGGGGAGCACACTCTTGAGTGTTTCCTTCTTCTTGAATGTGCAACTTTCTTGCATTAAGGTTTCCAGATATCGAACCACCTCTGGCTTGGAATAGAATTTGCACCCAGTAGATGGTTCAACATAACACTGAAACAGAAAATTCAGTCACATACAAGATAATGCCATTGAAAATACCATCAAATTGATTTTGGGAAAAAGTATTCAAATGTTAATAATAAAATGCACAGAATGTTGTCATTGAAATGCATTCAAAAATCTCCTGCCAAGGTGCTGTTTAACACAGTTTATCCTTTGGCACCCAGCAAATCATCTAAAAGAAAAACAGTTAGTCCAAAAGAGATTCGTATGAATAACAGTTATCCAAGCAAATAAGTCTCTTCACCTAAAGCATTTTAGGAAAGAAATTTTAAGTGTTTAAGCACATTTTTAGTCCAAAAGAGATTTATTTTGATAATGACAAGACAAACCAAGCAGCTTTACCAGTATAGGTTGGAATCAAGTCACCAAAACAAGTATTTATAGGGAACATTTTGAAATCTCATGCACATATCATATGCATGTAACATGCTAATCATGTAGCCACTAATTGTCAGTAGCCTCCAAGATAACAAGTAGATAAGCATAAAAGAAAAGTTTCATCCAAAAATGTTAAATAAAAGCAACATACAAATACATTTAAAATTTAAATTTGTTCTTAAATGAATGCATTTGATACCTTGTATACTTTCCCACTCGCAGTGGTTTTTAATTCCATTATCCAACCATGAGGTAACCATTCAGGATGTTCATTTGTACATTCTATAAGCTGTTAATGGTAACAATAACCAATTAAATAGAAGGTTAGGAAAAATGAAGGGAGCAAAAGGACAGATAGGTTTAAGGTGTCACACCCTCTATACTCACATGTTGCTGATTATTCTTTGAGCTTCCAATGGAACTCTTAGTTGGTTGAGACTGGTCAAGTTGAGTGCTTTTTTCTTTAATATTGCGTATAAAAGCATCCTTGGATAAGTATTTTTGACCAGTTCCAGAGTTCACGTAGTACTACAAGGGCCAAATATACTGTAAGCATTATAGTGATTGTAAAAGCAAATGATTTACAGTTTTTTTTTCCAAGTCTGTACCCCTCCCTTTTTTTCATTATTACTTATTCATTTAGGTATTACATATCTCCAATTTTCAAGACTTTATTATGCTGTAAGGTTATGTAAACCAAGTTCCCTCTGGACTAATAAATCATGAAACTGACAGAAACTCTGAAGAAAATACAGCAAGAGATGAGAGAATCATTCATTGTGACGATTCAAGAGATAATTTGGGGCCACACTAATAACTAAGAACCAAAATTTTAATTACTTGTTCGCTGAGTAATTCATAAATTGTAATTCCCATTGCCTTCATTGGCAACACTCACTGCCAGTTGTTTATACTTGTAAATGTCCAAAATAATGTCCTTGACTTGAAAAATACCAAGATAAAGTTTTATTATTGCCTTTCAACATTACCAGTCACCATAAATAAAAGCACGAAATTTACAATTGAAATCCAATGTTACAACAGTTGACTGATTCCAGATTTATTAATACATTTAATAATTTCCAAATTCCACTTTAATGCATATTCTCTCAACCACCCCACAGATATTAAACACAACTTGCTGGTTAACTTCATGCAACAAAATTGACCAGTATCTTCAGTTCTTTTAATTGATTTGATATGCTACTCAACAACATGCAAACCATTTTCTTCCACTAAATAGCATATTCTTCAAAACCCTTTAGAAAAATAAAAAAGAAAAAGAAACAAACTTTAAATACATAATATACAACATGCATCTGAATTATCAAAATCAAAAACTATTACATGAACTACCCAAAACACCATAGCCCATTTAATTGATTAAAAACCTTTAATTTTCCTTCTAAAGAACAATGACCTTACTTAAACCATCAAAAGCACTATATGATACCCAAACTAAGCAATTCAACAGACCCAACTCATGAGCTTAAAAAGTTTATTACTTTAAGCATCCATGCACCTCTATCTAATCCTAAAAGCTGAAAAAAAAAACAATCTTGTAGCTAAAAATTCAAAAGAAAACAAGTTCAAGAAGCATAGAAACCCTAAAGTAGGTGGAACCAGTAGAAATTTTTTTTGCTTTACCTTAATTTTGCGACCCGTTTTTAGAACATTAAATTG
This sequence comes from Vernicia montana, assembly GCA_949750685.1. Taxonomy (NCBI): domain Eukaryota; kingdom Viridiplantae; phylum Streptophyta; class Magnoliopsida; order Malpighiales; family Euphorbiaceae; genus Vernicia; species Vernicia montana. The sequence goes on from CATKHJ010874118.1 coordinate 20,069, forward strand.
TACAGTCCAGCCGTGAGGAAGCTCCTCCGGTGAGTCTTCAACCAACATTTGAAGAATCCGGCGTATCTCCGGCGATCAAACACTGTTGTGTATCTACTTCCTCTCCGTTCTCTCTCTATCTCTATATGTTAAGTCTGAACAGAGTGAAATGTCAAAAGGCTTATATTTATATTTATATAATAATAATGCGAATTTTGAGGCCACGTGTTCTTCAGTAGGTTTGTAAAGGTGAGGGATTTTGTGTATTTACAAAGATTCTCCTCTTTAGTGTGTGTGTGTGTGTATATATATATATATATATATATATATATATATTATTTAATCTGAGATTTAACATAATTATTTTGATAAATTTAACTCTCGCTCAAAATTCATACATATTATCCCATATAGTTAGTCTAATTTTTTATTTAATTCTTCTAAATTTTTAATTAGTCCACCAAAATTAAATTTTTATAAATAATTTTAAATGTTAAAATTATATATTTTAAATAATAATAAATATATTTTTGTATTATAAACAAAAAAAATATTTTTACACTATAAAAAAATTATATCATCTTTCATTTTAATTAGTTTGAAATACATAATTAATTTTTTAATTTTTTTATCTTAATTACATCACAAAATTAATTTTAAATCTAATTAATTTTATAAATATTTTATTATTATGTTATACACTAACCTTATATGATCTTACTTTGTTGAAATCTATTAAGTTTTAAAGGGTGATTGATTACATCATTTAATATTTAATATTTAAAATTAAAATTTTTAACACTTAATAGTTTTAAGTTGTTTGATAATGTTTATCTTAAATGTTTCAATTAAATTAAAAATAACTTAAAACTGTAAGTTAAAACTATTAACTTAAAATTTACATGAAATACAATAAGTTATTAGATTTTTTTTAATATTTTTATAATTTAAAAATTATATCACTTATTTTATTTAGCACTTAAATTTTTAATACTTAAGGGGTGTTTAATAACACAATTTATTAATTAATTTAATATTTTTAGTACTTATTAATTTTAAAATGGTTTGATAATATAAAATGGTCACAATTTAAAATTTTTAATTAAGTCAAAAATCACTTAAAATAGTAAAGTGGTGTTTGGTAAAACTGATAATTAAACGCTGAAAAATGAAGTGTTGAATTTTAAGTATTGAATATAATAAATACTGAAATTTTTAAGTAATTAATATAATCAATTTGTTTGATAACTGTTAGTATTGAAAATTATTAAATTACTTTATTTGACATAATTAATTTTGTGATATTGATATTTAAGTTTTAACCATTAAATACATTTTTGAAATTTTTAAAAAAAATTATAAATAAAAAAATTTAGAAGCAACAATCATATTAGGACAATATTTCTCATAAATTTTTAAAAAATAAACATTATTAAATTTTAAATGAGTATTATAAAAATTGATAAATGAATATAAAAAAAAAAATTCAATACAATATATTTAAGAATATACTAAGGATGGTAAAGTCATTTTTTAAAAAAATTAAAAATTAATAGCTGAGCATATTCAGTATAAATTTTAAGTCAAATATTTTCACTTACCATTTTAAGTAATTTTTTATTTAATTGAAAATTTTAAGTTGAAACAATTTTATATTATCAAATCATTTTAAAACTAATAAGTGCTAAAAATATTAAATTAAGTAATAAATTAGGTTATCAAACACCTCCTAAATTAAAATATTTGACATAAAATTTCAACTGAACATACTCAGCTATTGAGTTTTTAAATATTTTTTTATTAAAGTGACTTTTATACCTTTAGTATTTTCTTAAATTTTCTATTGACAAATTAAATTTTTGTCACACACCAAGTACCCGTAAAACCATCTAAACATTAACCTGGATCGACAATTGTAACTCATACAATAACCTTAAAGAAGCATTACATATCATTATCCATTATTCATATTATCTTTTCATACATAATCCATCCATTGTTCACTATGGATCAAGGATCAATTTAATGATCATTCATAATGAACAAAGGCAAAATAATACTTCAATCATTCCAAGAATTATTTTTATTATGCTTACACCTTAACACTTTACTATGGTGCGCTATAGAATGAACATTAGACTATAATATTCCATAACACAAGAATCCAAAACAATACATTAATGTGGTTTCTTGGAGAAAAATGATCAAGAAACTCTATCACTTGCTTGTAATACCCTGAATTTTTAATTATTTTTGGAAAAATATTTTCACATGGAAATATAAATATTTAATTCAATTTACTGTAATTATGTTTAATGGTAATTTGAATTACCATTATTATTGTAGAAATTATAATATTTAATTATATTTGATTATGGTGAATAAGAAAAGTAATAAAATATTTGGTACAATTGAAATTTTATGAGATTGTAATGTTTATAAGGTTATAAATTATAGTTTATTATTTAAATGATTAATTAAGTTAATTAAGAAAATGTTGATTTTAATATTGATATTAAAGTTTAAGTAAATATTATAAATTATAATGGGTAAATTAATTGGTTTATTTAATTATTTAAAGTTAAAATTTATTTAAATTGATTTAAGATTTTAATTATTAATATTATTATTATTAAGGTTACGTTGTTGTTGTTGTTATTATTATTATTATTATTATTATTATTATTATTATTATTATTATATAAGTTAAAAAGTAAGATAAGGAACCATAAAGTAAAAACAAAGAAACAAAAAGTATAGAGATAGAAGCAGTAAAAGCAAAAGGAACAAAATGAAACAGAGAAAGAGAAACGGCAATGCAAGAGAGAGAGAGAGAGAGAGAGAGGGCATAATCGGAAAAACGGTTCGTTCGCCGCCTTCTGGTAATCAAAACGGAACACGCGCCGGACCGTTGGTAAGAGGAAGCCGATACGCTTCCAACGGCACTAGCCCATTCGCCGTTCGCCGCCGCACCTCCCGGAAAAAGCGTCATCTGGCTTGTAGACTTTCGATCATTGTTTCATCAACTTTTCGACCCCCGTTTCCGACGATTCTTATACCGTTGGATTCGTATTCTCGTAAGCTTCGATTCGGTATCTCATTTGTGAATTTTGGTTAACGTTTGAATTTTTGCCTAATTACAGTGTAATTTCGAATCTGCCGACGCGTTTTTCGGCAATCATCCGGCGAGTAAAAATTAGTGGTGCATATTTTCGGTATCCATATTTCAGTACGAACATATTGACACTAATTTCGCCGCTATCCGACACCGTTGATATTTTTCGATGACTTTTCTGGCGACTCTACGATGAGTGCACCCGACAATCCAGAATTTATCCCTGATAGTTAATTTGATGTTAGAATGATTTATTTCCGCGTAGCGGAATTATTATGAATTTGGATAGTTTAATGGTCAATGATCTGATAATATATTCTGTTATGCAGTATTTGGGTTCAGGCGTCTCTCCAGTTGCGAGATGTTGCACTCTGAGGATAGCTAGTTGAAGATATGTCTAGTTTGTGAGTTATATAGCTTAATATAATGCTCCATTCTTTTTATTTAATATTTCATTTGCATTCATACATTGATTGTTTGGATGTTATATATATAAATATGCATTATGAATATGAGATAAGCATTTTGACACATGTGTGTGAATGTTTATTTAATTATGTGTTGCATAATTATTGTGGATGCTGGATGGTATTGGAATGATACAGAATCATTAGGAACATGATATGATATATGATGGATGAGCCAGGACTGGTGTATGACGGCTAGAGCTTGCTCATCGTTCGCT
>CATKHJ010874183.1:0-20000 GCA_949750685.1 Vernicia montana
GATTCATAATCATGTCACTTAATTGCTTCTTCAATCAATTATCATAACAATTACGGATTATGAGAATTAATCAAGCATTCAATCACATAAATTTACTAACTAATATGCATCTTAGTTATTCATCTATGCAATAATAAAATACATAAGCACAAAGAAATAATAGACAATCAAATTAAGAATAGAATTACGATCAAGAATTAGGTCTCACAATTTGATAATTGAGCTGAATTATTCCCTTGAATTGAAAGTAGAAAATTAGCCACTCATTGTAGCAAGAAAAACACTAAAAATATAAGAGAGAGTTTTGTATTTTTGTGCAGCCAACTATCTTAACCCTAACAAAATAAGAACTATTTATAAGCCACCTCAATAAAACCCTAAAAATAACTCATAAATCTGATTAAATTCGTGTTCCAGATTTCAGGCTTATTTGGGACTGTATAGAGACAGAATTCAGGCTTGGGATCTCATTGAAATTGTAGCCCTTGAAAATTAGTTCACTTTAGGCTTTTGAATCACTTGATTTGGATATCGGAAGCCCAAGAAAAGCCCATTTAAATTCTTAGAGCTCAAACTGATTCGGGACTGCTTTATTTTCTTTGGACAGATTGGAAGCAACAATTGGAGGCTGAAATGAACTCCGATTTTTACTAACCAGACCTTCCTGAAAAGATTAAGATGTCAGCTACAAACTTTGTGAAGACTACTTTCTCGTTCTGAATCTCTAAGGTCATCAAAACTTCTACTGAAACTCCAAAGGTCAAATCTGCCAAAGACCTGAAAGTTCACTCTTTATTCCACTTTTGAACATATGGCTTCAATTTATTCCTAATTGCACAAAAGAAACTAATTAGCTCAATTAATCAAATAATAAGGACTTAAAACTAAATATAAGGAAATTAAAAATATTAAAGAATTTACTCCATCAATGGACAATCCTTAAGAAGACTTGATATTTTTCTTTGTGGAATGTCAAATGAAATGTGTTGTCTATTTCGATAAACACCTCATAAATCACAACCAATAGTCACATATATTTTTTTTTCTAGAGCTTTTGATAGATAAAGCATACCCTTTTTTACAGAAAAAATGTCGAACATAAGCAATCAATTCATCGCGAGTTGGAAATTTTTGACTGAGTAACTCACATGTCATGCTTGTCACCTCTTTCATTTTCTGCTTCTTGTTGTAAGTCAAGAATTAACTTTTCTTCTATCATGCTCCCAACAGTTGCATTGACCTCTATAATATCTGTAGAAAAAAAAAGTAGAACTATATTTATAAAAAAAGGATACCGATGATAAACATGATTTATGCAAACAAACATATATTATTATCACCATCATCTTTTCTAGATTTTTTTTTTTTATAGAAGAGAGAATGATTATTATTAAAACTAGAATGGAGCTTAATGACTAGACTCTATTTCATGAAGATTAAAGTTACCCATCGAGAGAAAGGCAAAGAAACATATAATACCTAAGAGAACCTTAATGATGGAAAGCCAAAGAAAAATCTTAAAAATTTGAGAGCAAGCATAGTTGCAACTATACAAATATAATCTATAAGGAATTAACATTTGGTGTTGTTGACTAAAAATAAAGGGATTGTCTTTTGGTCAGAGAACACTGATGTAATATACCTCCATTATTGTACCAAGCGATTAAAAACCCAATTGGTAATTGCCAATTTGCCATGCTCTTTGGGGCAACCCCAATTAGATCCTCCTTGGGATGAAAATTAAACTACAATTAATTAGCTATTAACCCATAAGTATCAAAAAAAGTCATTTCAAATTTGTGTACTCTGTTTAAACAAATTGCCCGATTAAATTAGATAACTTTAGAAACAGAAACAAAATGCAGAGTGAATAAAATAATGATAAATAGTTAATCTATGCAATTAATTAGCTAAGTACATATAATTAAAGTGCAAAATATGAAATATGAAATTGTATCATAGTAATAATCTCCATACACATCTCCATAGGTTTCCTCCAATGGTTTCTGGACTCTGTCTGGTTGTCACCGATCAGCAAGCTGAAGATGCTCTAAATGTTTTTTCCTCAAAAAAGAGAATGAGTAATTGTGTCATAGTTAAATAGGGGTATTCTTCGGATAAATTGAAAGAGAATAAAAGGGAAAATTTTGACTTAGTTAATAGAAGGGGCAATATTGTCAAGTGAATAAAATTGCTCTGGCCTTAGTAAATATATAGCAAAACCTTTGCATGATAGATTGAAGAAACAACCTTTCACTTGGACCTTTGAACACACCAGGATTGTTCAACAAATCAAATAGCAAGTCTTAGAAATCTCGTCTTCATTTAGCCGATCCTTCAGCTCCTAAAATAGTTGAAACATATGCTTTTGAATTAGGATATGGAGGGAATTTGAAACAAGTCCAAAATGGGGAGGAAAAGATTGTATAATTCACTTATGCACATTGGAATGATTGCCAGAAAAATTATTCCACCATTAAATTTTTTTTTTTCCATTGTCATGTGCATTATAAAGTTTCAAAGTGATTTACTTAATCAAAAATTTCTTTTACGCATTGATTGCAAATCTGAAAAAAAAGTTTTACAAAAAGATGTATAAAACAATGCATCAAAGTGAATTTTTGCCATATGGCAAGCAATCCTTTCTATTTTCAATTATGAAATTGAATTTATTAAAAGAGATACAAATTTCATTCCTGATTTTCTAACTAGAGAATTCTTACAAAACAGACTATAATGCCTAGAAAGACCAAAGATAAAGGCAAAGCCCCAATTCAAAGCCAGGAGAAGCAAAAATCTCCATTACAAAGCCCAACAGCTCTTAAAGCTATCATAAATTCCATTACAAAGCCTTCTTCAGCCCAACCTATCAAATCTTGGATTGATATGGTCACTGAAGATGAGGGGACAGAAACCCAATCCTCAAAAAAGAATCTCCAAATCCAACAATGGGTAGAATCTCTATTCCAATCACCAGAATTAAAAATTTCACAAAGACCATCCAAACCCAACCTACTCCACCATCACCATCCAGAAAATTATCCATCCGTCAGACTGGGGGAAAAGACCTTTCATCCTTAAAAACCTTTCCTTTGGAATTCTATACAAAGCTAAAACACTGTAAAACCTTTTCCTATTGGGACTATCAACAGGCATAGTTTAACACCTTTTTTTTTTATCTAAAACTCCAAAGGTAGCCATTCATGGTTAATTTACTTTGATCCAAATATCAACACTACAAAGCTCCCAAACTTGTTCATCCAGTGGTGGCACTTTTTTGAGGAGGGTATTTCTAACCTACTAAATTGATCTTTAATAGTTTTGATGAACTCTGGTTGGTTTCTTTGTATTTGTTGTTGACTGGATTTGGAAATTTGGAAAGGTTTAAAAATTGGGTTTTTAAGCTTTGGTCAACAAAGTTTGAAGTTTGAACTTGGGAGACATCAGACTTCTAGATATGATGTTCTGTCCTAGTCAATTGTTTCCCTATGCTTTGGAGACTAGTATTTGTAAAATGGTTTTGTTCAATAATATTTTTGATGTTAATTGCATCACTATTATTGACAACTTTATAAGGAGAGACTTCAATTTTTATGTCACCATAGGAGAAGATGAGTTTCCTGGCAGGAGGATGTTCAGACTGTATGCCTTTTCCATCGATTTTCCATTCAGGAATTTTATTTCTTGTAATAATATGAATTTTTATATAATTTTCAAATTTCCATTCTTAATAAAAATATATTTATTTATATTAATACAGTGATATTTAAATGATGTATTTAATGAAAAGAAAATATTTTATAAAAAGTATTTATTTAAGTTTTGAGTTATTATTAAAGAATTGAGTATAATAAAGAAATTAATTTATTAAAAATATGTATATATAAAAGAATAAAGGAGAAAGTGGGCAGAAAGAGAAGGGAATGATTTAAAAAAAAAAGAATGAAAAAGAAAGAGACAGAGAAATGGGAAGGAGAATAAGAGATAGAGGGATCGAGTTGCCACCCGATTGGCCTATCTCTGGCCAACGGTGGGTTGCACCACCCTTACTAACAAGAAGCCCAGCCTCTGGTGACCATTAGAGAACAAGCAGCGGCGAGAAACACTGACAGACGGCAGCACACACAGTTTCAACGATGCCGCATGCTTCAAGCCAAGATTCTAGCTGTTTCCAACCTTGGATACCGGCGATCTTGGTAAAGTTTGTCATATAAATTTATCAAGTATTTTGAATTTCATGAATATAATATATATTATTTATTCACTAAGTTTTGCTCACCCCTTTTTCCTAATATTTTTGAGGTATAAGATAAATTGGTAGGATTTTTCCTCCTTCTCTTTTCTTCCTCGAGGAACTATCATCAATCAAGTAAAGTTTAAAGACTATAATGTTTGAAGATACTCTAGTTGCTCCTTGGTGTATAGGCTAATGAACATGATATGGACTTTTAGAAAACTTTCTTTGATGTAAATTATGTTGGGTATTTATATAATGATTATGATATGTAAATATTAATATGATTTTCTAAATCTTTATTTATGGTCATGGATATGAAAGTATGATATAAATATGAAGGTGAGCATTGGAGAATTTGATTGTTGATGTTATGCAGTGAGGTTAAGGCTAGATTGGAAGTGCTTTGTTTTGATGTGCAGGTTGAGATCTTGGAAATATAGTTAAGTTTCAATTGATACCATGCCAAATTTTTATATGATTGTTAGTATCTCATAGGTTCTACAAGCCTTCAGAGATCTTAAGTCTACCCATACCCTAGGACTGTCACGGGCCCCAAGTTAGGATGTGATAAACTTAGTATTAGAGCAAAAGTCTAGTCTATAATAGACTAAGATAAGGTATGCATAGTAAAACACCATGGAGCATAGGATTCGTTTCACGTCATTTGAATGTTTCTTTATGAATATGTAATTGTGTTCTTTGTGTGCTAAATCTTTCATGTTTGTTCTTATTAGTAATATGCCGCCAAGGAATAGATGTAGGGGATCATCTCACTCTGATCAGATGGTAGCATCAGATACTGCATCAGTTCAAGAAGAACAACCCAGAGTAAGAAGGACTCAAAAGGGAGATGAGCAAGCACCACATTCTCCTCTATAGATGATATTGGGGCTTTAAGGCAAGAAATATTTGAGTTGCGGGAAGAGAATCGACTCTTGAGGGAAGAAATGGCAAGGGAAAGACAAAAAGTTCCACCTCCTCTACCTCCTCCAATGGCTCCACCAATACCAGAAGAAGTTAGAGTTCCTCCTCCCCCGCATGTGCCTGCACCTAAGCATGTGGTAAGAAGAATGTTGAATGATGAAGCAGTCTCTCTTTATGATTTTAGAAGGCTCAAACTACTAGAGTTCAAGGGTGAGGAGGGTGAAGAACCACAAGAATTTCTGGAGGAGATGGACAAATTGATCCAAAGGTTACCTTGTTCAGACGTGAAGGCAGTAGAATTAGTAAGACTTCAATTGAAAAAGGATGCTTGGAACTGGTTCCAAATAAGTATAGATGATAGATTGTATGGAGAAGATCCTCCTTCATGGGCAATATTTAAGCAGAAAATGATGGATCAATTCTTATCCGAGGGGGAAAGACAAAATAGGGCTTTACAATTTGAACAGTTAAAACAAAAACCTAGGATGACGATGTCCGAATATGCAAAGGAGTTTAACCGCCTCAGCAAATTTTCCCCTCATATTGTACCAACTGAAGCCAATCAAATCGAAAGGTTCATAAGAGGGTTGATTACGCCATTGTATAATGCCTTACTTGCTACAGATTTCCTTACCTTGGCTAAATTGATTGATAAAGCCAAATTAATAGAAACAGGACACAAATCTAAAATAACTGAAAGGGAGCAACAATGGAAGAAGTCTAAGGCTAGAAGAGCATATTACCCAGCCTAGTCTTCCATGCAAAATCAAAATAGAGGAACATAACAGAGAAATCAAATAGGAAGTGTGCCTATTACTCCTACATCAGGAATTTCACGTAGTTAGGCTAGTTCTGGAGGCCAGAATTCACCAATCCTATGTGTGCAACTTGTGGGAAGAGGCATAAGGGTACATGTAGACTTGGCACTAGGGTGTGCTTTAGATGTGGATAGCTAGGGCACTTCATTAAATATTGTACCTAAAAAGAAAGGCAAATAGTTGCTCCTATTACTTCGCAACCAATAGTTCAGATGAGTATAACAGAGACCAGGGGTCCAACAGGCAAAGGTTGAGGTCAGATTTAGACACACACCCAAAGGATAGGTCAAGCTCAAACTCAGAATGACGGAGGTAGAGGTCAGGGCAAAGTGTTTGCATTGAACCCACAGGAGGCACAAGCCTCAAATACTGCAGTGACAGGTGCTTTGTTTATTGAAAATGTGCAAGCACGAGTACTTTTTGATTTAGGAGCTACTCATTCTTTTATTTCCCCATATTTTGCTAAAAATATAGTCAAGGATAATGCTTTATTGGAGAGCCCTTTAGCTGTTACCACATGTTTAGAGGAAACTATAGAGTTGCATCATATTTATTCATCTTGTATGGTGGAAATTGGGGGTAAACAACTTCTAGCTCATTTGATAGAGCTAGTAGTGTTGGATTTTGATGTGATTTTAGGCTTGGATTGGTTGTCTACTCATCATGCCACTATTGATTATTTCAACAAGATCATTGTATTCAAACTAGCCTAGGAAAATGAAATAGTATTTCAGGGAGACAGAAGTGAAATTTCTCCAAACTTGATATAAGCTATATGAGCGAGAAAACTTCTAAGGAAGGGATGTCAGTGTTATTTGGCTTATGTACAAGATACTAGGATTAATCCTAGCAACATTCAGCAAATTCCAGTGCTGAAAGAGTTTTCTAATGTTTTCCCTAAGGAATTACTAGGATTGCCACCAGAACAAGAAATAAAGTTCAATATAGATCTCATTCCTAGTACCAATCTCATTTTCCATTGCCTCTTATCGAATGGTACCATTAGAATAGAAAGAGTTAAAGGTACAGTTTCTTGTGTATGGCTGGATACTATAGGAGATTTGTTAAAGATTTCTCCAAAATAGTTGCTCCACTGACTAAGCTGACTCAAAAACAAGTCAAGTTCTAATGGGATGATGCATGTGAAGATAGTTTCCAGAGACTTAAGGAATGCCTCATATCAGCACCAGTTCTTGCATTGCCATCAGGACAAGGTGGTATGAACCCTTAAAATTGCACCCCCAGATGACTGATTTTCAATTATGAACCCGTAGGATCAAACCGAGCTCAAAACGGATTAAAAAGAGGCCAAAACGGACCAAAACCAATGCCAAAACTAGGTCAAACCTGAACCAAACCCGACTATATTTGACCCAGACCAAAACCCAGGTAGGCCAAGCTTGGGCCTACCTAGGCAGCATAGAATTCATGTTGGCGGCATTTGCAGTACCCAAAGGGTACCGACTGCCCGCTGCTGGCACCGGCACACCACCCTTGCTGCCACCGCCTCCAGGCTCAACCCTTCCCCTATAAATAGTCTTCATTTCCTTTGAAAATAAAAAAAAAATAAAAAGGAGAGAGGAAATTCCGAAACGCGTCTCTTCGATATACAAAATCACTTTTCCATTTTTAAACACGACATCCACCAAAATTATTTCAATTCAAGTTGTTATTATCTCGTTTCGAAGTTCCTAACCCGAAGTGGAGCTTAGATCTGGAGCCAGGCTCGCCCCGTTTGCGAAAAAGCCAAGAAAAGTAAAGGTATAATTACTTTCTCTTGCAATTTTTAAATTCTAAATTCAGATTTAGAATTTATCATGTTGTCACGCCTTTTATTTGGATCTAAATATGAAAAGATTTAAAATTTATTAATTTAAAATCTGAATTAAATTAATAAACCGAATATACCTCTTTTGAGTAAAACCCCTCCTTCGCAAAAAGGAAGAACTGCGTGGGGTTTGATTCCTATTCAAAGGGATACGCAGGCATGCCAATCTTTAAGGCATCAACTCCAAAATATTTTAAATAATATTTTTCCCTTTTATTTTTATTGCTTTATATTTTATTTATTTAATTAATTGAGGAATATGTGTTTTTCCTAGTACCTATAAGGGCTAGAGGAAAAATCCTCTTATCTTATTTTAATTTCTGTTTATTTCTTTAAATTGTCACTCATATAATATTTGCATAATTTACAATTATTTCATTCATCATTTATATTCCTATTCATGCATGAAAATCATCTTTTAATAAAGTTATTTTGCACTTTCAGCCAAACTAAAGAAAAATTAATGTTTATTACCAAAACCTGATCCTCAAGCTCACTTTGATCACTCGTGGATTAGTACTTTTCTATTGGATAAAATAAATAATTTAGAGTCATTTTATTTGGGTTTTCCTTTAATTTTTCCAATTAAAATAAATAAAATTAAAGTGGCGACTCCCTGTCACATAAAGCGAAAATACAAATTTCAATTTTTCAAAACTCACAGCGGGTTTCAGATTGCATGGAGTTTCTCTCAAAGAGCATTTCGATTCTCGTAGTGGATCGAACTAGTGCTCGGGCGAGGCCTCACAGTTGGCGACTCCACTGGGGACAATTAAATCTTTTTCAAAATAAAAGATAAAAGCGGATTACTTTTGGTAAAAATAAAGGGTTGGCTTTAGTTCAAAATAACTTTTCATGCATCATTACATATGGACTCTTTGTCCAAAACCCTAGTTTCCTAGGAAAACAATGGATAGAAAGTAACATCGAGTGGGTAACCCTCCTTGGGTCTATTTGCCAATAATGAAATCATCCAGCTCGCAATAAATCCTTTAAATCTTTTTTAAATGTGTAACGAGTATGCACGTACCGCTGGACCCACGCGATGCTCCTTTTCTTACATGTGGTTAAGTATATCGCTGCTCTAGTGTGACGGATACCAAATTTAAACCACCCTTACCTTTTCATGTAATGAACCTAGAACCTAAACTTAGGTTGTATGTTCCATAAAACAAAGCTCTTGCACATCTGTATCAGCATGAAAATACTTTTCCCCATACATGCATCCATATTGCACAAACTGCATTCATTTTAAGTGGAGCCTTGAACCAGAGAAGGGTCGAACACTTTCACTTTGACCCAATAACTTTCGCCCCACAAATCTTAAGCCCAATACATTTGGCGTAACATGCAACCTTAAGCCTAAAGCATTGGCCCATCCTACCTAAGAAAATTCTCAAAACCCAATACCTTTGGCACAATATGCAATCCTAAGCCCAAGACCTTAGCAAATCTCCAAAGCCCAATACCTCTGGCCCGTCATACTCAAAAGCCCAAAACAAGTTGGCCCACAACACCATAAGGGATCCCTTTCCCCTAGAGTTTGTATACCCCTACTCACATCACCTTTTCACCAATCACTTACTGAGTTTTCTTTTGATTTTGCTCAAAGGTACCAATGGCTGATCCAACTGACATGGCTGCCCTGACAACATTCATGACCAATCTCCTTCAAAAACAAGAGGAGAATTTTAAAGCAATTCTAAATGCTCAATAAGCCCAATTTGAGGAACACAGGTAATCCATCATCAAAGAAGTGCGGGCCATGGTTAATCAAGCTAGCCTCAAACCGACTAACCCAAACACAACTTTGGACCATACCACCCTAAATATGAACCAGGCCAATCCTATTCCGGCCCAAACCTATAATAACACTACTTCATCATCCAAAACAACCATTGACCTTACAGACAAAGGAAAGGCTGTTACTAGTACCCCTCAAACCACTGAGGTTCCAAAATCATTACCCAATCTGCTACTTCATCTCCTGTGAATCATTTCCAAAGGAACGAAGATTTCTCTCACCCTGACTTGAGAATATACATGGAGAAATTTAAAGTGATGGAGAAAACCATTAAAACCTTAAAGCTCCACAATGACCTGATTGATATGGACAATTTAGCCTTGTTCCCTGATGCTAGACTTCCACCGAAATTCAAGATGCCTGAACTTGAGAAATTTGATGGAACTACTTGCCCCAAGACCCATCTAATGATATATATGGGGGCAATGCAACCTTTGGGACTTGACAATGAGCTTCTTGCACAACTGTTTTAGCAATCATTAACTAGTACAACATTGAGATGGTTCCTTTCACTAGACAAAAACCAAAAAAAGGACTTGAGATGATAACTGTCAAGCCTTTATCAAGCAATATCATTACAACAGTGAAGTGGATGTCACCAAACATGACTTGGAAACCACCAAACAGCTTCTAAATGAGTCATTCTCTATGATCCTTACAAGGTGGAGGGCTAAAACTGCTCAAATGGTAAACAAACCAACAGAACAAGAACAGGTGGATATCCTTGTCAAGAACCTACTCCCAGCTTACCAAACCCATTTGGTAACCCAATACCTACCTACCTTCAAAGCATTGGTGGCAACTGCATCCAAGGTTGAAGATTGCATCCAAAGCAGATCATTTCAACCTGAATTCTCCACCACCAATCTGAATAGTGATGAAGAATCTGAACTCCATGACCTTTGAGGCTAAGACCGACATGCCTCAATCTCATCTTCCTTTTCAAACCTGAAGCCATGATTCCATGCATCTTCACCGAAGAGGAAGACAGATCCCACCTCACCTCACCTTACCTCTGCCCAAGTAGTATGTTATGGAGGAGTTCAAGCTCAGCTAATCTGACCTGTCTGAGATTAAGTCCAAGTCCAAATCTAAAATCGAGTCTGAGTCCATATTCAAAGTCCATGTTCAAAATCCAAGTTTGAGTCTGAGTCTGTCATTTATAAATCTGAGTCTTTGTACTATATTCTCCTTTTGCAAATAAAACATTTATATGCATTTCTCTATTCTCATATTTCCTGATTAATCTGAAAAAAATCATCAATAAAAAAAAATCATCATCAAAAAAATCAAATCAAATCAATAAATTTTGGCAAGCATTTGCATTTTCACCATGAAATCCACCATGATTTAGATTAATCAAAGACTTGAGGTATTCTTGTGCCCACATCAACAGTCGCTTCACCAAATCCTAACCAAAGGATAGTCAAGATAATAAAGAACACCAAATGGTGATCTATTCAGTTGGAGCAGTCAACACGAAAAGGCAATCCAACGAATTTACCCATTTCACTTTTGGGTAATCAAACATCGAACCTTAACAAGAGGTAACAATCTCAAAAAAGACCCGATGTCCCCACAAGGTTTCTCTCTAAACCAAGATTCAAATGAAATGGTCTAGACAACGGTCAAAGCCCCAAGACGAAGGACAACAGAAGCCCAAATCATGGTGGAATAATCTTTAAATGCCAAAATTCATTGATTAGTTACTAAGTTGAAAACCCGAAAGGGCAACTTAGGCAAAAATCAGAGAAAGCTCGCTAAGTTGAAAACCCAAAAGGGTGAATTAGGAAGAAATTAGAGCAAGCTCGTCGAGTTGAAAAACCTGAAAGGGCGGCTCGGGTAAAAATCAAAGCTAAAAAGAAGTATCATCATGATCAAATCATTTTGTTCTTTATGCCTTTATTTCATATTGAAGGCATATCTTCTTAAATCATCATCCTCTGGCTTATCCCTCATTAGGGGCACGCCTTTCGAATCATCTTTTGTCAAATCCGTCACATTGCCCTTATCATTCAGTAGGGGCATATCATTCCTATCATTTGTCACATTTCTTAGCTCAAGTAGCTAAGTAGCCCTTATCATTTCATTAGGGGCATATCCTTCAAAACGCTTGTTATAAAAAGCTAAATTGCTCTTACCATCCAAGAGCACGTCTTCTGAGGCATATCCAAATTAAAACACTTGTCATAAAAAGCTAAATTGCTCTTACCATCCATTTAAGAGCACGTCTTCCGAGTCATCATCCAAAATCAATTCAGAGTCTTCTCAAGAGTCCTGTCACTCTAAGAGTCTATTCAATCTCAGACAATAAGATAAGTTGTGTTTATCTTCTCCATAAATCATGCTACAAAAGCAAAATCATACAACCTCCCAAACACTGATCAAAAGAGCCTAAGCCAGATAAGGCCTACCATCCTTTCAAACCCAAAGTTCCTTGATAAAATCTCAAGGCAAAGCTCATCAAGCTCACCAAAAAATCCAATTCTTCTTAGTAAAAACTCATCTTCCAAGGGTCAAGCCCACTAAAAACTCAAGTCTCCTTAGTAAAATCTCACCTTGCAGGCACTAAGCCCACAAAAATCCTAAGTCTCTCAGGACTCATAATCCATGAAGCCTAGTTGCCTTGGCAAAGCTAAAGTCAAACCATGACTCCTAGAGTCTATCATCCTCAAGCTGATTAAAAAGGGCCTAAACCAGTCAAAGCCCATTCCAAGCCTTCTTGGCAGATGAAGCCCATGATTCCTTGGCAAAACATACCATCCAAACCCAAGCTTCCTTGGCAAATCATATCATCACTGCAATCCAAGTCCTTTGGATAAACAAATTCAAGCTTGCAAGTTAACTGGTCAAAAACACCTCCAAAAGTTATTTCCAGAGGCAGACTCTTAACAGATGGGTCACACAAAGTCAACCCACAAAAACTCTCCCAAAGGCAAAACCCGACTAGCCTTCTAAGTCAGGCCACACCTGACTAAGCCTTCCAAGCATGATCTTCATCTTCCAGGCAAAACCCTGACTGAGCCTTCCAAGCATTATCACTTCCAAAGCAGGCCAAACCTGACTAAGCCTTTCAAGACAGGCCAAACCTGACCAAGTCTTTCAAGACAGGCCAAACCTGACTAAGCCCTCTAAGGCAAAACTTGATCGAGCCTTCCAAGATAACCTTTCCAGGCAATACCTGACTAAGCCTTCTAAAGCATGACCTCCTCTAAAGGCCAAAATATGACCTTGCCTTTCTCCTATGGCATAACAACTGAGCCAATGTCCTTTATCATGGGGCCACCCTTCTGTACAATGATCAGTACTTTTATACCAAATTGGCCGTTCAAAGGTTCAAGGTATCCAATTCATAATCTTTGCATAGTAAGATGCATTTCATAATAGATTGCTAATCAGTGCTCTTAAAACAAAAAGGACCATCACTTCTTCCTATAAAAAAGGAATATCATCCTATCAGAGAGGATAATCACATTGTCCTACCAAAAAGGACCAATCCATCATTTCATGATTTTCAAAATTGTCTACTAGACAGATCAATTCTGATGAAGCCCAGACTCAGATCGGGACCATCCTCGTCACTTTCTAAAGATATTGGAGGGCATTTCCTTTACCTGAACCAATCAATCTCAAAACATATCCATCCTAAGATAGCATTAGGATTTACACCTTAAAATTGAATAAGGTTTTCTCTTTCAGAATCAGACTTATCCTAAGATAGCCTTAGGATCTTCTTCCCAACCTGACCAGGATTATATCTTTTATTTTTCCAAACAAATCGAGATTATATCTTTTACCCAAAATAGATCGGGAATATATCTCTTATTTTTCCCATACAGACAGGGAATATAGATTTTCCTAAATATGTCTAAACACCGATCTAGACATCACTTTGATTCCTATTCTCCAAGTTCATTATCATCAAAATTGCCTTTTGAACAAAGCCAATTCTGATGAGGGGGTAGCTGTGAACCTTTAAAATTGCACCCCCAGATGACTGATTTTCAATTATGAACCCATAGGATCAAACCGAGCTCAAAACAGATCAGAAACAGGCCAAAACGGACCAAAACCAGTGCCAAAATCAGGTCAAACCTAAACCAAGCCTGACCATATTCGACCCAGACCAAAACCCAAGTGCGCCAAGCTTAGGCCCACCTGGGCGGCATGGAATTCATGCCGGCAGCATGTGCGGCACCCAAAGGGTGCCAGCTGCCCGCCGGCATGCCGCCGCTGGCACTGGCACACCGCCCTTACCTCCACCGCCTCCGGGCTCAACCTTTCCCCTATAAATAGTCTTCATTTTCTTTGAAAATTAAAAAAAAAAAAAAAAAAAAAGGAGAGAGGAAATTTCGAAACGCGTCTCTTCGATATACAAAATCACTTTTCCATATTTAAACACCACATCCACCAAAAATATTTCAATTCAAGTTGTTATTATCTCGTTTCGAAGTTCCTAACCTGAAGTGGAGCTCAGATCCGGAGCCAAGCTCGCCCCGTCTGCAAAAAAGCTAAGAAAAGCAAAGGTATAATTACTTTCTTTTGCAATTTTTAAATTCTAAATTCAGATATAGAATTTATCCTGTTGTCACACCTTTTATTTGGATCTAAATCTGAAAAGATCTAAAATTTATTAATTTAAAATCTGAATTAAATTAATAAACTGAATAAATCTCTTTTGAGTAAAATCCCTCCTTCGCAAGAAGGAAGAACTGCATGGGGTTTGATTCCCATTCAAAGGGATACGCAGGCATGCCAATCTTTAAGGCATCAACTTCAAAATATTTTAAATAATATTTTTTCCTTTTATTTTTATTGCTTTATATTTTCTTTATTTAATTAATTGAGGAATGTGTTTTTTTCCTAGTACCCATAAGGGTTAGAGGAAAAATCCTCTTATCTTATTTAATTTCTGTTTATTTCTTTAAACTGTCACTCATATAATGTTTGCATCATTTACAATTATTTCATTCATCATTTATATTCCAATTCATGCATGAAAATCATCTTTTAATAAAGTTATTTTGCACTTTCAGCCAAACTAAAGAGAAATTAATGTTTATTACCAAAACCTGATCCCTGAGCCCACTTTGATCACTCGTGGATTAGTACTTTTCCATTGGATAAAATAAATAATTTGGAGTCATTTTATTTGGGTTTTCCTTTAATTTTCCCAATTAAAATAAATAAAATTAAAGTGGCAACTCCCTGTCACATAAAGCGAAAAAATAAATTCCAATTTTTTAGAATTCACAGCGGGTTCCAGATTGCTTGGAGTTTCTCCCGAAGAGCATTTCGATTCCCGTAGCGGATCGGATTAGTGCTCGGACGAGGCCTCACAGGTGGATATTTTGTGTACTATGATGCATCTAAAGTGGGCTTAGGTTGTGTTCTCATACAGAATGGGAAGGTAATTGCTTATTCTTCACAGCAATTAAAAAGACATGAGATGAACTATCCTACTCAAGATTTGGAGATGGTTATTGTCATCTTTGCTTTAAAAATTTGGAGGCACTACTTATATGGCGAAATGTATGAAATTTACACTAATCATAAAAGCCTTTAGTACATCCAACAACAAAAAGATTTAAACTTGAGGCAAAGGAGATGGATTGAACTATTAAAAGATTATTATTGTCAAATACTTTACCATCCAAGCAAGGCTAATGTTGTAACTAATGCTCTTAGCAGAAAATCAATGGGAAGCTTAACTCACATCAAGGTGCAAAGAAGATTGCTAGTGAAAGAGTTAAAGGAGCTATTTAACAAAGGCTTGTAACTTGAGGTTTTCGAATCTCAAGCGTTAATAGCTCATTTTCAAGTGAAGCCTAAGTTGATAAATGAAATTAAAACAACACAAGATAGAGATCCATCATTTGTGAAACTAAAGGCAAAGGTGCAAGCATGACAAGCTCTAGGATTTATTCTATATGATAGGGTGTTGAAATATGGAGATAGGTTTTGTGTGCCCAATTTAGACAATATGAGGCAAAGGATATTACATGAAACACATTATGCCCCATGCAGTATGCACCCAAGAGCTACTAAAATGTATCATGATGTTAAAAGTTGCTATTGGTGGATGGGAATGAAGAAAGACATAGCAAACTTTATGCCCTATTGCTTAACTTATCAGCAAGTTAAGTTTAAGCACCAAAAGCCTACGGGTTTAATGCAAGAGTTGCCTTTACGGAAGTGGAAATGGGAAAGAATAACTATGGATTTTGTAGGTTGGACTATCTAGAACTTCTAAAGGGTATGACTCCATTTGGGTGATTGTTGATAGACTAACCAAATCTGCTCATATCCTAGAAGTCAAAACAACATATACAGTGGCACAATATGCACAATTGTATCTAGACAAGATTATGGCATTGCATGGAGTGCCAGTATCTATAATATTAGATAGAGGACCGCAATTCACTTCGAGATTTTGGCAGAAGCTACAAGAGGAAATGGGAACTCAACTGGATTTTAGTACAACTTTTCATCCACAGATGAATGGTAATTCAGAAAGAACTATCTAGACCCTAGAAGACATGCTTAGAATGTGTGTACTAGATTTTGGGAGCAATTGAGACAAATACTTGCCTATGATAGAGTTTGTCTACAATAATAGTTATCATTCTACCATAGGCATTTCACCATATGAAGCACTTTATGGAAGAAAATGCAAATCTCCAATGTGCTGGATGGAAGTTGGAGACAAACATATAGAAGGGTCAAAATTGATTAGACAAACCATAGAAAAAGTGCCTCTTGTACAAGAGAGAATAAAGACAACATTTAGCACGAAAAAGAGTGAAGCAGATCTTAAGAGGAGAGATGTGCAATTCTCAATTGGAGATCATGTGTTCCTAAGAATTTCTCCAATGAAGGGCGTCATGAGATTTGGGAAAAGAGGCAAATTGTCTCCAAGATACATTGGACCATTTGAAGTACTAGACAAGATTGGCAATGTTTCTTACAAGCTAGCTTTACCATCTAGCCTAAGCCATGTTCATCCTATTTTCCATATGTCTATGCTCCATAAATATATACCCGGTCCATCTCATGTGTTAAAGGATCAAGAGATTAAAGTTGATGAGAAGCTCACTTATGAAGAATATCCTGTAAAAGTAGTAGATAGCCAAGTCAGAAAGTTAAGGAACAAAGAAATTTCCATGGTCAAGGTATTATGGAGAAACCACAACATGGAAAAATGTACGTGGGAGACTGAATAAAGCATGAAACTCAAGTATCCTCATCTTTGTCAAACTTAAACCATGTACGTACTCCATTCTTAAAATTTGAGCACGATTTTTAATAAAAAGGGGAGAATGTAATACTCCAAGTTCCTATTAGTAAGCATGCCAAGTTTATATATAAGACATATATATGTTAAGTACTTGTTTATGTGCTACAAGTTCAAGATTAGTGTGTGCATGTTAATTAGGGTAAGAAATTTCCAAATGAGATGAAGAAATTGAGCTATGACATGTAATGAATTTTAAGGGATTAAATGAAAAGGATATGAGAATTAGGTGTTTACATGACCATTAGAGGTTTGATAAGGAAGGGTAGAATAAATTATAATTGATAATGACTTTAACAAGATTAGTTGTGAATGAAATAGAGAATTGAAAATAGCATGGTCATTAGAGCTTGGAAGGAGAAGAAATGAATTGAAGAAGAAAAAAAAAATAAGTGAAAATTTTTAAAGTGAGAAGTTGGTGTTACATGCCTATGTCACCACCATGAACACGCCTATGTCAAGCAAATTTGATGCTTGACACACCTATGTCACACCATTGACACGCCCCTGTCTAATTCTCTTAAATTCTAAATTTTGTTCAGAGAGCTCCACGCCCTATGACATGCCTTTGGTCATAGTCGTGTTAACTGAAAGTCAGATAATTAATTTTAAGTCGGCTAATGATCATTTAATGCAAACCTAGCTACCCCTTCTTTAGATATTTTTCTTTCTTCTTCTAAATAGCTCCATAGCTAAATTTTGTCTAGATTTCTATCAAAAGTATAGAATTCTTCTATTAGCTTAAGAATTTAATCTTCCTTTGTTCTTCAAGATAGTCTAAGTAATAAAGTAAGCTCTAAACTAGAATCTCTTGTGATGGTTTAAAGTTAGGTATGAATATTAATTGAGTTATATGAGTGATAAAGGTTAGGTTTAAGTAATAAATTGTTCTCTTATGCTTTCTTTTATTTGTTTATTGATTATAGCTCCTAGAGAGAGGCAAGGATTTGGTGGAGATGTTGATGAGGACTACCCTTTTTGTTTGATGTAAGAGAGGAAGATTCAAGAAAGAAAGGTTATTTTTTTTGGGTGAGTAAATAATATGTTTTATATTAGTATATCTAACCTTTGATGAACAAATTATATATATTCTATCTCATGAATTTTACAAGATTTTCATATAAGCAAGTTATCAATTCTATAGTTTATGAGTTTATAAGTTTTCACATGTTACTAAAATTAGAGATTTTGATTTACAAGTTTTCAAGATGAAAATCTACCGTGTTTATGTTTCTATAAATTTTACAAGTTTTCATGATGAAAGGTTGTTATGCTCATATATCATGAATACTATGAATTTCCCATGTTATTGAATGATTACAACCATGATCTTACAAGTTTCTCATATTAATGATTTATCATGTTCATGATTTTATAAGTTTGAAGTCCTAAATTTCTTATATGCCATTATTGAATGAAACTGTGAGCATTTTGACAGAAATTCTCGACTGATGGGAGAACTATCAAGCTATGCGCATATAGTGGCTCACTTGACAGGGCCAAACTTATCAAGGTTCTAGGGATGGCAATAGGTCGAGTTTTGCAAAATTCGAACCCGACTTATTTAAAAGATAAAATACCCTCCCCACTTTTGTTCGGGTCGGTATACCCATTTATATTTCTTTTTATATTTTATTTTTTCTTTTCCAAAATTTTTTTTGTGTTATTTTCTCATATATATATTCATTTATATTTAACATAAATTTTAAATTTTAAAAATTTAAAAATATAAATTATATATATATATATACACACACACACACATAATCGGGTCGAATTATACTATTACCCGAACCCAACTCGGGTATAAATTAAAAACCTGCGCTGCCCTATTTACTAAATGGGTCGGGTCGGGTCGAGTACTCGGCGGGGCAGATAAAATTATCATCTCTAATTTCACCTAGGGGCCAAATGCCCTAGGGCGCAAGAATCTGATCAGTTTTGCGTTTCATGATAAATTTACAAGTTCAAGTAAGCATGTGAATCACGAATCACGTAACATGCTGTGATTTCTGCTACATGCTTATGTCAAGCAAATTTTATGCTTAACACACCTATGTCGCACCATTGACATGCCCTTGTCTAATTCTCTTAAATTCTAAATTTTGTACAGAGAGCTCCACATCCTGTGACACGCCTCTGGTTATGGCAGTGTTAACCGAAAATCAGATAATTAATTTTAAGTCGCCCAATGATCATTTAATGCAAACCAACCCCTTCTTCAGATATTTAAACCTTTCAAAACTAGGGAAAACACTAAATATTATCTTTCTTTCTTCTAAATAGCTCCATAGCTAAATTTTCTCTAGATTTCTATCAAAAGTATAGAATTCTTCTATTAGCTTAAGAATTTAATATTCCTTTGTTCTTCAAGATAGTGGTCTAAGTGATAAGGTAAGCTCTAAACTGGAAACTCAAGTGATGGTTTTGTTAGAATCACATGATTCTTTAATATTTTAACGCCCAAAATTTATCATGCTAGAGTTACTAAGGAGATTCACATATAAATACATGTATTCATTATAGCAGTCGAACCTTTGCGGAATAAATGATGAACGAGTGCTTAGATTGCAGGTGTGGTCTTCCTAAGTCAAATCCCTAAGTTCTCAAAGTTTCTCAACTCTCTGTCTTTGATGGGGAGAGAATAGAAAGTGGTTGAATGATTTGACGTATTGGGGATCATAACCTATGAGTCCTTAAATACTGACCTATTAGGATCTCATTAAGTCTATATGGGTCAAGAATGGGTATCCACCCATTAACTCCATACCAATTCCTGAAGTCTATGAGCTTTACATAAATAAATCACTTAAACCAAACCCACTTACAAAATAGTCCGTCAATATAATTGTTCCATTAAATATGTAAGCCCACATAATAGAGATTAAAACCTAACAGGTTTAAAGTTAGGTATGAATATTAATTGAGTTTTATGAGTGATAAAAGTTAGTAATAAATCATTCTCTCATGCTTTCTTTTATTTGTTTAATGATTATAGCTCTTAGAGAGAGACAAAGAATTGGTGGGGATGTGGATGAGGATCACCCTTTTTGTTTGATGTAAGAGAGGAAGATTTTGGGTTAGTAAATAATATG
>CATKHJ010874435.1:0-22496 GCA_949750685.1 Vernicia montana
GGAAAGCAATGACTAAGCTATAAAAGAATTTAAAAGAAAGGGAATAAAAGAAAAAGGGAACATGCAAAGGGAAATAAAGCAATAACAGCAAAGCAATAAAAGAAAACTAAGCTAAAAGAAAACTAAAAGCAAACAAAAGCAAGAAAAGAAAGCAAAACAAACTTCAAAACAAATAAATAAATAAATGAAAAAGGAAGAAAATAAATACCTTTTGATGACGAGGCTTCGGGACGTATGGACGAAGCGGGCGACCGGATCGTAATTCCACCTTGACTTAACTCAGCGGAACCACAGCCTCTTAATGGCTACTCAGACGGCTCTTAGGACTCTCTCGAACTGGCTTGAGAGAACC
This sequence comes from Vernicia montana, assembly GCA_949750685.1. NCBI lineage: Eukaryota > Viridiplantae > Streptophyta > Magnoliopsida > Malpighiales > Euphorbiaceae > Vernicia > Vernicia montana. The sequence continues at coordinate 353 of CATKHJ010874435.1, forward strand.
CACAAATAACCACCCAACAATAACAAAGCTTTGAACTAAAAGGCAGCTCTTTTCGAACCAAGCCTTTAAAAAAGGGCTAGCTTTTTAACCAATTAGGCTTGATTTTAGCTAGTTTTGAGTGTTAAGTTGTATAGAAATGAGTTGGGGGGGGTAGTTTATATAGGAAGAAGGTTGGAGGCAAAAACCATGAAGTTTTGAAGTGGGATTTGACATTCTGACGCTCAAAACCGCACACGGGGCTTCTAGAACTGCACATAGGGCTTTTGGGACCGCACAGAAGCCTCTGGGACCGCATAGAAGGGCCCATGACCGCACATGGGCTGTGCGGAACCGCACAGCCCTTGTGCGGTCACAAAAGTGGCCTATGCGGTCACCCGACGCCCGAATTCACTATTTTGACCCGTTCTCTCTCGTTTCATGTCCGTTTTACATGATTCTAGTTGCGTTGTGCTCGTTATTCAGTCCCAGATGATATGATGGGTAGGTCCTGGGTCTCGAGTCCCGAGGCTCGGATTCTCAGTTTTTTGGCTTTTGGTGATCTTTGGCGATTTGGCTTCTGGAGGTCTGTTTACCAAGCCTAGGTGCCTTTAAGGTTCAAATGCATAACGGAGGGTGCAAAATTAAGAGTTCTCACATATATGCCTTGGTTATCCAAAGATTCCTCTTGATCATTTGAAAAACTTACAAAACCCCATTATACGTATTCATGACGGTTTCTTCTTTAATTGAACTTGAATTGTGAATGATGAATTGATTATGTTATATGTTAGAAGTTCTGTATATATGATTCTTAGAATTTTTTATGTTGAAAAAAATTATAAAAGCAGAGATCCCCTTCCTTTGGTGTGGGGAACATCGGACTGTATGCACACCGCACTCTAGTTAGATAGAGTTAATTGTTCTAGCCGCATGGCTTAGCCTGCCCTGTGTATAAGGCGTGGTATTGCTCCGCAAGAAGAGCCCCTGCCATGAACGTGTTTACAATGAATAGTTGGATAAAATTTCACTATCATTATCCAGATTTCTGCTAAACCTACTTGATATTGATTTCATTGCTCATAATCCCATTTGTTTATCTATAAACCTCGATTGCATTTGATTGATTCATAATTTTAAATGAAATACTTATTTAGCTCCTCGAATACATATTTGTTCATATATATATGTATTTATCATTCTTGTGGGATAGCTTTATACTTTTGCCACAAGTATGGTAATATAGTTGCACTCACTGAGTTTACTCACTCTCATTCCCTTTTTTTTTTACAGGAACATAGAAGTGGTACAAAAAGCTCAAGTTCTATTTCTAACTTGAAGCTTGTGCATAATGTGAAAAATTATAGTTTGGACGTTATAAGTATTTGTATATATCTTTATATATGTCTAAATGTTTATGTAAATTCTAGATGCTCCATGGTATGTAAAGTTAATAGTTTAGTTGATTTGTCAGTATGCAAATGTTATGAATTATCTAAGTTATAAATAATGACTAGTGATTAAATATAAATTAGGTGTTGAGTTAATGATGATATGGGAGAATTTGGTTTCGAATGTGAAGTTGAAGTTATAAGGATGATATATTGGAAGTGTAATTTGGTTTTGTATCCTGGGTAATGTTATGTGTGCAGCTGACTTTATGTCGAATTGCAATTGAGTTAGCTAGTTGATCGGATTCTACGGATTTTTGATGGCTTTAGGCCTACCTATGCCCTAGGACTGTCCATCCCAAAAGTGAGATGTGACAATATACCTACTGCTAAAAGGACCATGACTGTAAGATTGTACCATGAGTTGTAAAGTCATTTGTAATAACCATGTGAACCATATGAATCCTATAAATATTGATATTATTTTATGAGACCATTTGAACCACTTGAAGCATGAGAACCAAATTACTTAAAACAAAGATTGCTTATTCATTGTAGATGATATTTATTGACTGTGTACATAGGTTTATGGAAGTATGCTCACATGAGAGCCTCTACTTTGGGTATGCTAAAATTAATGCCTCTGCCTCAAACTTATGGAAGCTTTATGCTTCGGGTATGCTAAAGAAAGCCTCTACCCCAAACTTATGGAAGCATATTCGAAAGGGAACCTCTGCTTTTAGTATGCTTGAGAAAGCCTCTGCCCCAACACAAGTGATGATCTCTGTTAAACCCAAATGATAAAATGTCACGAGATACGAGTACCTTCTTTCATTGATACCAAGCCAATTGATTTCATGACTCACGGGTATAAAAGCCCAATTGATAATGAGAACCATATTGATTTACAAGCCAATTGACCCTCAAAACTATATGTATATATGTCATCCAATCCTCAAACCAAATTGTATATGTTATAATGATTTTATTATTTATTATCTAAATTTATATGCTAATCGGTTTCCATACTCAAAAGTTATATGCTTCCAAGTATACTAAACCCCATTTGTATATACGTGTTTCTTTAATACTAAATCTATTGTATGCGATATTCCTTGATACTAATATTCCTTATATATAAAAATTGTTGATTCCTCAATCTATTTGAATGTAAACAATTGATTCTAATCTTTCTTTGCATATGTATTTCCTAAAATACACTTGCATAAGATTTATAAATTACTTGTATATGCTACCTATAACACAAGACCTATATGTATTCATATATGCTAGTCCCAAATTTATATGTATACAGAGAATTATTAAATTCCTATATCTATTTCTAATTGTATATGTTACATCCATTCCAATATATATGTATATGAATCATGTGATACCAAAATTATTTGTATTTGAACTATTGAATTTAAAGATCATTTGTACCCAATCTTTAATCCAAGAGTCCTACATATATATTCATGTGATTATAAGATCTAAATATTCATGTGTTAATTGTTACAAGTTATCATGTGTACCATAAAGTATTTGACTCCAAGATACATGTATCCACATTCTAAAGATTATTCATAAACCCTTAAATATTAAAGTTCATTTATTATTGTTAACCTTATATTCCTCATTTCATGAATATAAGTATGAGCCAAGTGATGAGAAACATGAGTCATCCTTGTGAGCTAGCTTTGAAACATTTAGCCTCACAAGTATGGTAGTATATTTTTTACTCAATGAGATTTCTCATTAGTTGTTGTTGAATGTTTTTTAGGGAAGCAGTATAGTGAGCAAGTGGTTCCTCAAGCATTATTTTTCACTTGAGGATTTTCTTATTGAAGTAAAGTTCCTTATGATATGTGTATTTATATGTTAAAGTTATTTTAGTAAGCTCCATGTGTGTTAAAAGAGTATTGTAATTGATAAGTATTTTTTTTATGTTAAACTGATAAGTATTTAGTAAGTGCTATTGAAGGAGAAATATGTATGAGTTAATTAATAGATATTATAATGCTATAGTGATGAGTTTGTGATAAGCATGTGATAACAGGTTCTGATCTTGGGATATGATGTGATATGATGAGATGGTTATGGTTTAGTTGCATAATACCGTATTGGATTGTATAACATATTTGGGTTCTACGAGTTTTCGGTAGCTTTATGTCTACCCATACCCTAAGACCGTCGCAGCTCCCGAAGTGGGATGTGACACTTCTTTTATTATTTTTTATTTTTTATACATATAATGCTTCATGGCGTCTTGATTGACGTGAATTAATATTAAAAATGCTAAGTTGGATGCCACATATGCATTCCGGAAATTTAGATTGGAAAATTACAGTAAGGACTACTATTGTTGTAACTAAATTGAAATTGAATGATGTTTACGCTACAAATTGAAGTTTAGGGGCAATGGTGAACTTAGATTTAAGTTCAGGGATAATGGGTGTAATTTAACCTCGTAACAACTAACTTTGAAATTTATATCTAAAAATTATCGTTTAAATTAAAAGCTTAAAATTATAGTTTTTAAATTCAAAAATTAGTGTTTGTAAAAAGTTGTCATTAAACTTCAAAATAATTTTGAAAACACTTAGTATTAATTAAAAAATATATAATTTTTAATTTAAATTTTAAATATTTTAATATATATATATATATATATGCATCCATATAGTTAAATATAAAGTAAATTGAAATGTATAGTTATTTTTATTAATATATTTTATATGTAATACTAAAATTATTAATTATATATAATTAAAATTTATTATAAGAACATCATTTTATAATTTAACTTTAATTTCAATCATTAAATTTTCAAATATTTTAGGACAATTTATAATCGCTAATTGAAAATTATTGGTCATTAATTATTTCCAATTGACCATTAATCGTTAATCACTCATAACTAACTATTACAGTTATAGCTAAATAAAAAAACTTAATCTTTACTAGACATATTCATGGGTCAAGCTTGGGTGGGTTCGGGCCAAACTCAATCGGGCTTGCAATTTTTTACTAAAGCCCAAATTCGGCCTGACCCGAGATTAATTTTATTTTAAGTTGTCCAAGTCCGAGCTCATCCTCTTTAGAAATAAAGACCAGCCCGACCCGACTTATATATATATTTTATAAAAAATTCAGTTTTTCACTTTTCTAAATAGCTTAAAAACTAAAAAAATTTAGCCTAAACAAATAAAATTATAATAATGTATATATATAATATATATAAATAATGACGTAAGAAGTGGTGTGACTTGGTGGTAAAAGTATTTCTCAACTTATCTAATACAAGTTTGAACCACCCACACCTTTAAAAAATATTTTATTATATACCTTATAAAGGTCGGATCGAGCCAGGTCTGAACTTCATAATATATGACTGGACCAGGGCCGTCCGCTAAAATATCAGACTTTAATCGGGCTCGGACTGGATTGGGATTACATGATGTATTACTTATCCAAACCCTATAATTTTATGACTGGTCCATGAATGGGTCTAATTTTTACGTATCATTTCACTTGTTAGGTGTTTAGACGAGACCAAATGGGCCTTCTCAAATTGGAATGAGTTGACGATAACAAAGCATACCTTTTTTTTTTTTTTTTCCAAATCAAAGTAGACCCATTAATTCAGTTAAAAAACAAAGAGGAAATTACACTCTTTACCTATTTTTTATTTTATTTACTTTTATACGCTCATTCTTGAAATTTGACTTTTCTGCTACTTCTATTTTTTTTATACGCTTTTCCATTCACACACTCTTTCCACTTCTTTCAGTTTTTTTGTTTCCTCTTGCAAATAAAAATAATTAATAGGAAGTATCAGTTCTTCTTCTTGACTCATCCCCTGCATCCCAAGGACCCATAATTGGCCGAAAATGTATCGGAAGGTGGCGGTACCGGTGGAGCTTCTCCTCGAGCATTCGCCGCAGTCCATGGGTGTTTTGCGCCACTGCTGCCTCTGCTGAAGTCGCCGGCAACTAGACTTCACAATGGGCTGGTCGGTGTAGGCCAGCGCCAACCGGAAGGACATAGATCGAGGATGGCAATTAGTATTTTTCTCTCTGTTCTCATTCCTTCTCTCTCCTCGATTTGGATTTCTGCTTTGTTTTTTTAATTATTTTTTTTACGTGTTTTGGATGTGGGTTCTATTAATGGGACAATAAAAAAGAAGAAAAAAAAAGAGTTTATTAGAATTGGAAAGAAATAGAGGTATATGGGTGTATACAGTTGCATAGAACATTGTGAAAACAAAAAAAATTTCTTTTTTTTTTTCCATATATTCAAAGGTTATTGTCCTAAATTCTCCGGTAATTGGTTTGGCTTGCTTAGTTGCTCACCAAACAACTGAAACCGTGTACTTTAAGCAAAGATTATTATACCCACTTGTTCATTTCGTTAAAAATTCATTTTTATAGAAACATTTCTTTTATTTTGGGTATATATTTGGTTTATTTTGTTTATATATTTGATTGATACTTGGTTGATTTGATATATATGTTTAGTTGATTTTGTATTATTTTATTATTGTATAATGTTTTTTCAAATTTTCTTTTCTATATAATTATTTTTAACTTAGTTCTTTGAAGTTTGACTAAAATATACTAAATTTATACCAAATATATTAAATGAATACCATTTTGAATTATAATATCAATTTTAAAAATGAAGACTAAAAATTTAGTAAATATATACTAAACATATACCCAACATATACTCAAAATATATTACTAATATACCATCATATACTCACAATATACTACGAGTACATCATTTTACTGAAGAGCGTAAAAATATAAAAAAAAAAATTGCTGAAAAACGTATTTTTATAAAATAAAAAAATAGTCAAAGAGTGTGTTTTTATAAAAAAAAAAATTGGTCAAAACGTAAAAATGTAATATTAAAGTCTTTTTTAGATATTTCTATAAAAATTCCAAAAACAAAGTAGTCCCATTAAATAAAAGCCCAAAAATCATGACAAGGTATGCCCTAAACTAAATACCCTTAGTATAGCCAATTTCATCACAAAAGAAGTTAGCCAAAGAAGCCAAGCCAATGCAGAGGCAGAGGTCGTGCAATAGAATCTTTTTGAAGATTTCTACCAAGAACTTGGTACTAGATTTTATAACACATATAAAGGGTAAAATGAGAAATTAGAGTTAGGAATCTTGGAATGCAAATAGAACTGCTTATACAAGTCCTAAAAAGAAGAAGAGCTAAGGGTTTCCACACTATCAAACAATTTCTCCTTATATAGACTTATCTCTTTCACTTTAATTTTCCTTGCAATTTACTCTTATTGTTCTTTAAAGTTTTACGCTTATTCTTCATTTTCTTCAAACTTTGCCTTGTTCAAGCGAGTTGAATTGATTTTTGGTGTGGTTTCAACCATTTTTCTTTCTCCTATTCCTTTTATGATGTTCTTCATTAATATGAACCTATTATTCAAGAAATTTCAATATTTAGATCTATTTTCTGTTATACCCTTCAAGTTTTATGTGGGTGTTTGGCAAAATTTTCAATGCAGTTGTAAACTTTAACTACTATATTGCAAGCATACATCATAAAATTGAAAAATATTATTATTTAATAAATAATTTTAAATAAATATATCTATACATAAAATTATATATATTTTAACAAATAAATTATTAATAATATATATATATCAAACTGCTCATAAAACTATAAAGAATCTATTCACTTCTAGATAAATAATAAATAGACTCAACTCATTTAATGAGTCTCAAAAATAAGATTCAGCTTAATTTACGATGATGTATGGGAAATATAGAGTGATTGGCAAGTGGGAAACCCAAAGAAAATGGTTAGAGGGAGAAAGTGCAATTTTAGAGAGAACATTATATTTTATTATTAATTCACAAAACTGATTACATTTTCTCTTAATTGCTATTTATATACAACTTGAAAATCACAATGCACATCTTAACAAATTTTAACAAATATAACAACCAACTAGAGTTTTGAGGGAAGTTTAACAAATTTATTTATTTATCTATTTATCACACAACAAATGAACAATTAAAAAAAATGAGCTCATGCAAACTTAAATAAAGTCCAACTCAAAAAGCTCACAAGCAACTTGACTTATTTGCAACCTTAGAACTACATGGGATTTTCCACGCATAGGTCAAAATAAGAAAATGTTAGAAGATTTAAATGCCAGAAGACATTCAACTCCCTCACGATATGCATAAAAATAAAGGCTGAAAAATCCTATTTCCTTGTATTGTTTTTTTTTTTTTTTTTAATATCTATAATAATTATTCACTCGTCTTCTAAAACCAGCATGTTAAACAACCGTCTGTCATAATCGTTTGTTTACCTGTAGAAAATAAGAAGGGGGCCAAAACCAGCCTTGGAAGCATAAAAATAACTTGTGCTTTGCCATATTGAGCTGATTCTACCTTGTAGTACTTACATTACATCAATGAGCATTGTGGATTTTGTTTTTAGGTTAAGAGATTCTATCAATTTATTCTTCATCATTCCCTAATGCAATGATCATTTCATTTCATCGCTTCATTTCTGTATATATTCATAGCTCTTCCTAAATCAAATGCACATTGTGTGCAAAATCTCTACACTGCTACTACTTATATCTCTTCTACTAACTCCTCTATCAGCAGTCTTTCAATTTCCCTACCAACTACATCAATGTCGTCTTTCAAATCCAGCCACTGTGAATCCGTTACCAGCGCCTTCTCTGCTGCATCATTGCTCGCTTTCTTATCTTGGCTTGCAAGCAAATTTTGTATGTCATCCTTCAGTTTGTTTTTAATCCACCTTGGAATTATTGCAATTGAAAGCCTCACCCACGGGTGTGGATCTGCAAATTGTTGGTTAATCACCAGGAGGGCAGAATTTATGCGGTCAAATAGCAGTTTCCTTTCAGACCTTGGCCAAGAAGTGAGATTGCAATGCTTCTTCTCCAGTTCTTCAAATACCAGAGGATTCACTGGGCATTCCGGTGAGTGCCATGATGCCATGAAAGTATGAGGGTCAGTATCATTAATACCAGATTCTAGTAATACGTCAACTACATAGGAAAACTCCCTGCTCTCTTCAGCTACTCCTTTCGCTTCTGAAAATCCAATGGAGTCTTCATCAACATCTTCATCACTTGATATGAGCATCGGTCCTTCTGCATATGCTTCTGACTCCAACTTGAGCAGCTGAAGTTGCATACGAAGTCCTATGGCATAGAAAAAAATTATAAGGAAACATAAAGTCATTAGATATCAAAAATAAAATTGTAGAAATTTATGGGAAATTTAAAAATGACTTGTTTTGTTTTATCACTCCAAAGTGCATTTTCACCTCAAAGTCAGTTGCATATTAATGTACTGTGGTGCATCCGCAAGCAAAAGAGAAAACATTCGTGTTCTTTGCATCTCAAATAAATGCAGCAAACTATTACATAATTATGTTTCATTCTTCATAATTTTTAACTCAATTCAAGGGAATAAATGTCACTCTTAATGATCAATATTCTTTCTCTAAGCAACTTCACTCAAACAAAATCTTATGGTTATAATTCTAGCCATAAAAATGCAAATTTTCTAATTTCAAGAGAAACCAGTCACAGATTAGAAGAAAAAACATAACAAAAAGTTTTCCAGATTACCATGTAGGTCAGCACTGAGACTCTCAAAGCATTCAGAACTAGAAGATAGATCATCTGGGAAAGGAGTTTCAAGAACTGAAACAGGGCTCGGCTGCTCAGTCTCCTTAGAGCTTGCTGGAGATTCTACCTCTGCTAGAGAGTGTTGCATCGGGACTGATTCTTTGTCAAGAGGCCCATTTGATGGCTCCTGAAATATCAAGAAAGATGTGAGATTAAACAATCACTAATACAAAGTCAAGGTATCAATTTCAGAATGACTTATGCAGGGTGTTAGGGAGTAGTGACATGGAGTGATTAGAACATCTTCATTAAAACTATCCCCAGGTTTTTTACATATCCCAAAAACAAAACCATATATATTTCAGACATTTTTGGTTAGTAGCAAATGTTGAACAGAATTTTATGTATTTATAGTATCCAGAAAAGAAATTAATCTCAACAAGCCAATTTTTTACCACATGATTCCAGTTCTCAACTAAAAGCTAAAAGATGCAGAGAACGTTCTGAATCATGATGCACCAAGAGAATGTTACGGTGAATAAAATGGTCCAATATCTTAAAGGTAAATAAGTAAAAGCATGTCCTTGAGCAGGCTGGCAGCAAAATTAGAAGTTATGGTACACCAAACTGGCTATGAAAACTAACAGAGAAAGCATAATAATCTTTCTGATGAGAAATTAAAATTGCAATCCTGGATAAACAAGTTAAAATGGCATTATTTATCACTGGAAGAATCTATTTTAAAACCAATGTTGGCGTACATACAAAATCTGTCAAGAAAAATTTTCAGTGAAAGAAATTGGTAAAAGTACTAAGCTAGAGGTTGCCAGCTAAACAGCACAAGCATCAGATTGAGCAAATATCCAAACTACATTAACAGTTGTTAATAAAGAGCATAAGGATTCAGCAATTCAATTATACTGAGACCTTTGATTAGAAAGAACTAGGCTGCTGTTCATAATACCTACTGCACTCATAATTAGCTAAAGAGTACAAGAATCATCCAGAAAGGATAAAATCGAACCTGTGAAACCAAAACCTCTGGGTCACTCGAAGAGGAATTGCCTTTTACCATCATATAAACTGGTAATTCTGGGTCAGTAGGCTTAGAAGGCATGGCCACATTCTCAATTGCCAAATCCACCACATTTTCAGGAACTAAACTCATATCTTTCACAACAGTAGCTGATGTCTCAGGAGCCATATGACATTGTTTAAATGGATCATCATCTGTGATACTGCTCTGCACTTGATTATGGCCAAAATGAATTTCCGTTGAAGTGTCACTAAGATCAGTATAACTGCACTCAGAGAAATAAGATTTCTTAGTACGAGATCTGGAATTTCTAGAAGATGAACCTTCTCTCTGATTGAAATTCCCCTTTAATGCCTTGATCCTTTCCTGCTGCATCACTTCTTTTGGTAGTAAAAATCTGTCATTGCAAAGAGTTTCACGGCGCATGCCTGTTTTGGGACTGCCAATAATAGTACATGAAGCAGGAACAGATTTTGATCTAGAAAGACTTCTAACACATCCATCCTTCCAGCCATCTCTACTGCTAATGCCCAACGGTTCAACATACTCTACTGCTCCATCATGGCCATCAAATTTGCATCTAAATCCCTTTTCACTAACCATGGCATCTACATTAGCTGGCCTTGGTTCCCTATCAGGCCTAGCAAGCATTTCACCCAGTGTGCTGCCCCTATTAACCACTCCCATATCCACAGACCTATGAGTCATTTTCCATCTCTCGGAGAGTCTTTTCCTCGCCTCCCTGTTCACAGATGATTCAGCAGTGCGGGATGATGATGGCCTATATCGGTTGCTCCAACCAATTGAATTTCTAGAAATCACTGTTGGTGTATCTGATTCATTTGCTGATTCATTGTCAGACCTATTTGATGAACTCTCATCCCCAGCATATCCTCTAACTCCAGAGGCTGAGAGCTTTATGGAACCACCTCCAAGACTATTTCTCATTTGCCTGGTGATCTCCTTTGCAATCTCTCTAGATTCTCTAGACTTGTATCTTGGGAGTCCTGAATCATCAGAAAGCCTTTTCTTTTCACATAATTCTGCCTTCCTATTCTTGATACCAGGAAGTTCAGTGTGCCTCTTACAATCTGAAAGAAAATCATGAGAAGGATGAGGCGATGTAATAGCTCTGGTAGCATTCAGCACTTTACCAAAGTTTGGTTTCAGCACAACAATCCTTGTAGGAAGAGCAGAAGATTCAACTTTCCCTTCTAATTGAATTTTTGATGACTTAAGTGGATCAGCAGCAGCATGTTTATTGTAAGAGTGGCTAGGAGGATTATTGTGGTACTTTCTACGATTCTTCCGTGGAGCTTCTCTCTCTATTTTGCAGCCCAGGCCACTGCCTCCACACTCTGGAGCACGTGACGGCTTCATACCTGAAAGTTGACGACAATGGGACTGGGGAGGAGTAGTTTGCAGATCATGTAGATGCTTTGTGAACAATGAATCTGGTTGCTCAAGAAATTTCAACAGAAGATCTTTGTTGGATTCTAGATCATCAATTGCATCATGAAATTCCTTTAAATCATGAAACTTTTCATCAGCTGAAAGGCGCGTGGCATCCATAAATTTCTGCCTAATGAATGCCATCTCAGCTTCAGTAAGCTTTGAATTTGAAGTTTCTTGCAATAAGCAACTACTAGTCTCCATTTTTGATGTGTCTGAAACTTCAAATACATCTTTAAATTCTTGCTCCTCCTTTGAGCTCTTTCTGGATGACCGCCGACTACATGATGAGCCACTCCATTGAGCCTTCTCTGTTGATGCTATCCTCTGTAGATAGTTCTCTGAGGATCTTTTTTGCTGTTTGTGAGATAGCTGCTGAGGTGGCAGCCCATCAAGGCCCATCAGTCTAGCAATAACACTTGGTGACCTTTTTTTGCATTCAGTTTCTCTTGACATCTCTTCTGCTAGTAACTTCTTTATCGGTGTTCCAGCTGCTTGTTTTGAATACCTCCACCCCAACTCACCCGTGAACTACAGAAGCCAAAATATTTTGATACAGTTGTTAGCATCAATAAACAATTAATTAGATTAAGGAAAAAAGCATACAAGATAAGAAAATCACAGTTCACATAGGTTAAAAAGAATTCCTTTTCAATCCATTTTGTGAAAAGAAGTAAATCAAAAACAAGTAGATCAGCGCACCGAATCTTCTCCCGAAGTGCTATTCTGAGAGCTAGAATCAGAGGCCAAATTTTGAAAGTTTCTCTGTTTTTGAACCTGCTTGTTTCCTGGAAACAAATCCCTAGCACAACATTAGGATGTTTTTTCAAGTAAACATAAATGTGGAAGGCTGTGTTAGAAACATTGTAGAAAAAGGACCAAAGTTCACTAATCCAGTCCAGGAAACAACAAAGACCTTAAAAAAGATCAAACACTTCCCCCACCCCCAAAACTCTTTTTCCTCCATCTCTCTAGCTAATGAAGCTAACAAAAAAAACTGGTAAGTTCGGGAAAAAAAAAAATGGGAATCAAGAAAATTTCATATTCACAAAAGTTTGAAAATGGGAAATGAAGAAGCACACTAAAAATGAAAGAGAACAGTGATCAAGCTTTTGCTATTAAATCACATTATAGCCCTACAATCTGTAATAATTATTGAAGACCCAAAAAAAAAAAAAAAGATAGCAACAAAATTATGCCAATACCACTATAGAAAAAGTCACAAAGCAATTCAAAAACCTACTTTAATTAAAGCAGAAGCAAAGCCAAAACGTACCCTCGTTGTTGACCTCTACATAGCACAAACAGTGAGCAAAATATGGGAAAATAAATTTGTTTATGTATAAAATAATATAAAATCATCTGTTTACGTTTTCAAAGAAAATAAGGAGAAAAAAGAAATCAAGCAATTTATATGAAAATTTAGGGCGTCTCAGAAGAAAATGGTAGATAATTTCAGCTATTTTTAGCTTTGTTTTCTTGAAACTACTAAAGAATCCAAACCGATTCGAGAGTTCATAAGATTCAAAAATTGTAATTTCTTCTGCATTGCTCCTGTCACTAAGAGATCGAATAGAGAGAAAAAGCCTTGTTTGGATGCTAAGAAAATTTATAAAAACATGAGCAAACAGCGTTTTTAAACTAAAATGTTACGAAATCTGAGTCGAATTACACCAACCACCTCAGTCTACAGTCACGTCAAGAAATCCTTAAACAAAATTAAAAAAGAGAGAAACATTTTTCTTTCATTTTCCTACATTTTCTAGGCAACCAAACAAGACAAAAAAAATTCTAAAAAATAAAGAGAATTTTACCTTCTCCGAGTGTTCCGCCGGAGCTGCGATGATCAGTTAAAGCTGCCATATTAGACTTCCTTGGGCGAAATGTCTCCATTTTTACTCATAAAAAATGAGAATCATACTTTTATAAAGAAAAAAAAAACAGAATTATTAAAAAATATTAATAAAAAAAAGTCACGTAATATGGAAGAAATCTAGATCGGAAATTCCAGAAAGAAGCAGGCGAGAAAGAGAGAGGAAGGATCCGAGAAAATCATGAACCTCAAAACCCTAAAATTTCAGCTTAATCTCATAGAAAAAAACCCAAAAAACAAAAGAAACAACACACACTCACTCACAGATTGTCTCCAGCAGATCTTAATATGCAGATTGAGAAACTTATAAGAGAGAAATAAGAAAAAAATGAGTGACAAAGAAAGAGAGGAGCGGAGTACGGCGGAGGAACGGCGGAGAGAGAGCGGTCCGTTAGAAATTAGAACCGTGAACGGGAGGGAGGGAGGGAGGGAGGGAGAGAGAGAGAGAGAGAGAGAGAGGATTATAGTTTTTGAACATTCAAAAAACAGATAGACTGACAAGAACTGGGCGACTGCGCGGGCGAGCGGTAATGTGGTGTGGCTAAGAGAAACCCATGCGACCGTGACTTTAGTTACACGTGTTTAATTTAAGGATTGCCACGTCGACTATGTGTTTTTTGCTTGTTATGGTAGCTCTCGCCTCTCGTAACTATCTATTATTATTTTTATTTTAATTTTTTTAATAAATATTTTCATTTATAAAGATATGAAATGTGTAAAAAAAATATATAATATAAAATTTTGTTGAATTAAACATAATCTTTATGCAGAAATAAAATTTTCATTTTCTATAAATAGCTAAATATTAAAGTTGAGCCCATAAATATTATTTAGTGATTAAATAAAAATTAAATTGATTTTACTAAATAGACCCTGAAAAGAAACTTTCACAAGTGGCCAATTAAATTCCGTCACCAACACTAACGCATTCATTAACATAATATATTTTAAATTTGTAAATTTAATTAAAATTCATGAAATCAAAAATTCATATGGGTTTTCAAATTTTTTATTTTTAAAAGTTTTAGAACATGATTGATTTTAATAAATTTATGAAATGTATCTCAATTTTTTAAATTAAACAAAGGACTGAATAAGTGTATTGAATCAAGAGAATTAAAAACTTTTATGAATTTAAAAAGTTAAGTGGTATTCAATAATAACTTTTAAAAATTTTGTAAAAGTTAAGGGGTATTCAATAATGATTTTTTAAAACTTCAAAAAAGTCTAGAAAAATTATACGGCATTTAATTATAACTTTTATAAAATTTATAAAAATAAACATGTACTCAAAAAATTATTAACTTTTATAAAATAATACATTTTTGTATACTTTCACTGACTTTTTATATATAGTATAAATAAAAAATTTTCACAATTCTCTTTCATTTTCTCTCAAGATTTCAACCGACTTTTTTTTAAACACATACAAAAAATAAAATATTTCACAACTTTCAAAAAAGAAAAAAAAAACTAACACACAACATATAAACTCATGGTTGATAGGAATATATTAACAATTGGGTGCCTAAACACAATTAATTATTTAAATTAAATTAACCTTTAAGAATAGTTTAAATATAAAATGTTTAAAAATGTTTTTTTTTAATACAATACGTAATTTATATAGATAAAAAAATTATATAGAATTATCATATTAAATTTTTAAATTAATTATTTAATTGACTAATCATATGCAGTATGATTTTTTTTTTTTGAATTATTATTAATGTAGCTTTATTTTTTTTATAGTTGTAATAAAATGTTTGTTTCATTGCAAATCTCACATTTTAATTTTTATTATTTGAACTTCTTAATATCAATAATATTTTATGTAACATTAAGAAGTTAAAATAACCTAAAAATAATAATTATTATAATGTGATATATAAGCACATATTCAGATAATATAATAACATCTATGGCTTTGAGTCATGTTTAATGGGTAAATATTTAGAATGATTCTTTTGATGGGATTTTGTTTATTTTACAAAGTGACAAAATGGGTGTGAGCTGATTAAGGAGATTTATGTGCAGATATGAGTTAATGATAGTTGAGTATTTTTATATTTTTCTAAATATTCTTCTTCATTTGTAACTAAAAAAATAATTTTATTAATTAATTATTTAATAATTTTACTTAATAAACTCTAATAATATCTAATAAAATGATTAAAAAAATAATATCTAATAAAATAAATATTAAAAATTAATAAAAATCTATTAATATTTATAAATAAAATTTTTCAAAATCATTTATAAGTTTATAAATTCCGGAAGTTATTAAAAATTTATAAACTCTGCAAAAGTCATTCATTTAAAAAAATCTATAAATGTGTTTAAAAATTTTAATTAAATATACTCCAGAACTACAATTTATAAATTTTGTAAAATTTATTACAGAAATCTTTGAAAATATACGAGACTTGAGTATAATTAATACACTTCCTCTTAAGTCCTCTGTAAATAGAGGGTTCCAAAGCTCATTTGCGAAGGAGGAGAAGACAAATCTAAAAATTATGAAACTCTGACAAGCCAAAACCTCAATGCTAAGAGAACTTCTACACTCAACCAAGGAGACTATCACATCTTCATGAAATAATATTAAAATGTAAAAAAAAAAAAAAATAGTTGAGAAATAATAGGGTGAACTTAAAATAGGTAAAAAAAAATAGTTGAGAAATAAAAAATAAAAAAAAAAAACAAGGGTGAACTATTATTTTTTTTCATCATAAATTAAAATTAGAAATCAAAAACCCCACTCCAACACTTATCTGCCTAGTGGAAAAAGTGATTTTTCACGCTAAAATATAATTTAGTGATAATTATATATACAATTTAAATAATATATCTCGATTCGAATCCTCATTCTTCATAATACTTTAAAAGGGTGGACTTTAACCATTCAAAATTTATCTCAAAAATCAACTCATTTGGTATTTTGAAATAGGGTTACAAATGAGTCAAGCCGTTCGCGAGTGGTTCGGTATTCTGCTCGATAAAAACTCGTTCGTATTCGGTTTATTTTATAAATGAGTCAAGTTTGAGTTTTAGTTTAAGACTCGATTAATAAAAGACCTGAGTTTGAGCAAAGCAAAACTTGACTCGATTAGACTCGTGAACAGCTCAATAATAAGCTCACGAACATACTCGATTAATAGATTCGTGAACAACTCGATAATAAACTCGTGAACAACTTTATTATTATTATTATTATTATTACTATTATTAACTTAATAATTTTGACACTCTAAAAAATATATTTTAACATAATCTAATATTTTTTTTATTATATAATCTAATATTATAATTTTTAAAAATATCTTTTTTATTAATTAATATTTTTGTAATACATATAATGCTCAATTTTATTATTATTTTTTTTTTCACTAATTGGATACTTTTACTTTAATGTTAGTTTTAAGTATTTTTATTATAGTTATTTTATTAATATTTAGAAAGTTTAGTATTTTGATAAATTATAAATGAATTTCAAAACAAATCGAACTCGAGTTTAGCTGAATTATAATTTATTAATAAGTCGAACTCGAGCTTAAACGAGTTAAGTTTGAACATGATTTTCAAACTCGATCTAAACTAAAGTTCGATCGAAAGCTCAAGTTCGGAAAAAAAAAAATATTAAGCCAAGTCTGAATATACTAAAGCTCGACACGGCTCAATTACAACCCTATTTTGAAATCTCTCTATAATGCACTACAACTTAAAATTAACTCATCTTACCTTAACTTAAAAGTTGCTCTTTACAATTGAGTAAAAAAATTGAAGGGAAATTAATTTCATTACTTTCTCCATAATGAATTTTTTGTTGATAAGCCATACAATTATTTAAGGGTAAATTACTATTTAATTTCTAAAATTTGACTTAATTAATTAATTTATCAATATTTTTTGAGAAATTAACTAATTAATCTCTTAATTTTGGTTCCGTCAGACTTTTTAGTCATTTCGTCTAATTTTTGTACCTTTTTCTATTAAATTTATAAAAAATGACTAAAATACCCTTATATATATTATAATTATAATTATAATTTAATTATTTAAAAATTAAAAATTCAAATTAATAAAAGTAAATAATATTTATATAATTATATAATAATTATATTTAACATCATCAAATTATAAAATTATTTATTATTATATAATTATTATATATAATAAAAAATAAAATAATATTTATATTAATAAAATAATTAAATGATTATTATTTAATTTTATTAATTTGAATTTTTTTTATTTTTTATTTTAAATAATAAATTTATATTTATATTTATTATATATACAATGATATTTTAGTATTTTTTATAAATTTAATAGAAAAAAAGTATAAAAATTGGATGAAATGACTAGATCATCCGACGGAACTAAAACTGAGAGATTAATTAGTTAGTTTTTTAAAAAATAAAAATAAATAAATTAAATTAAATTAAATTTAAGAAATTAAATAGTAATTTATCTATTATTTAAAATTAATAGGAACAAAAGGTACAGAAAAAAGCTGCACAGGTTTGGCAAAAAAACGTATTCTAATAAGCCAAACTTATAAAACTGCACATCAAAACAAAAAAATATCAGAAAACAAAAAATGATACTTGATTCCTTGCCCCCCACCCCCCCCAAAAAAAAAAAAAAAAAAAAATCTTGATTATTTCACCTATTTGAATATATATATATATATATATATTAAAAATCTAATCTCTTAAATTTACGTAAATAAATTTTATATAAGTAAATCAAATTTTATCATCTATATAAATGAAATTTTAGACTTTAAATTTAGGAGTAACACTTTTACTTCAACAAAGCCCATAAATCTTTTTATTTATTTATTTGAGAAAAAAGTAGTATATTTTTTCAATGTGAAATTGATTCTCATTGAAATTGATATAGGTGACTTGAATTGGGTATAGGTTAAGCTCACAAATGAATTGGGTTTAATGAGTTTGAGTTAATCATTGTTAAAATGTTAAAATTAACCAATTAAATAGTCAAGCGCAAACCATTATATATCCATATGTTTGTAGTGTATTTTTCTAATGTGGGATTGATTCTTAACATAGCTAAATATACATAGAGAAGAAATATATTTTCTATGATTAATTCAGAACGTAATTTTTCTTTAATGATATAAAATTAACTTATTTCTAAATATAAATATTTCCTAAAACAGACATTTGTATCTATAATCAATTGATTGTAACCACTCTTTTTTTTTTTTTTTTTTTTGCTTTTTTAGTGTTTAAGATACATTAAAAACAAAATTACTTTCCTACTAGAAGAAAATCTTAAAAATATCCTTCAAATTGAATGATTCTTTTTCCTAAAAAGAAACTATAATTTTGGTATTACTATTAGAATGAAATACCTAGGTAGCACGAGCAACGATCGCTACAGTATTGTCATTCATCGCACTGTAGTAAGGTCGTATTTAATAAATCTAAATTAGTTTGGATGTATTTTTTTTTTACATAACTTATTATATTTATATAATTTTTTATATATATATATATATTTTTTTTTATAATTTTACATATACTTTATGTAATTATATATATATTTTATGTAATCATTATTTATTTTGATATAAACAAGGTCCTAATAGTAACTAAGTTACGTTTGGTTGCAATATTTTTGGTATATAATGTGAACATATGTAATTTATATATAATTTATATAATTTTATTATTTTTTTGTAATTTAATATATATTTTATGTAATTATTTATACAATTATAATTTATGGCCACTAAATATGGCATTACTTCAGTGTGTGGAGTGACAATACTGTTGTTTGAGAAATTTTTAGGTGAATTAAATTTACTATGTTAGATCATGAATTATCAATAATGATCTGACACGTCGATACTTTAATTATAATATACATCTCATAATTTAAGTAGTTAATTATCATATTCATCTTATCAAATAATTATTATTTAATATAAAAAAATTATAATTAAACAATTCGATCACTCACCTATCATTTTTTTTTTTCTTGTTGTTGGCAGTCCTCACTCTATCTAGTACCGTCCTATTAGAATGGTGTAAGAAGAAAGTTTGAAGTTATCAAAGCAACCTTCTCCTCCTTTTATTTTTTTATTTTTTTTTAATATATATATATAATTTTCACCTATAAGGCAAAGAAAGAAAGAATGACTAATGGATAAATAAATTGCTTGCACTACATGCATATGTACATTGACCTTTTCACTTCCTTGCCTTAAATTACTTACCTTGCTAATACTAGAAGAAAATCTAAATTCGAATCAAAGCTATTGTATATCGATTCATGTAGAAATTTAAATCTAAATTCGAATCAAAGCTATTGTTTATCGATTCATGTAGAATTTTTTTTCCCCACTATGGTATATATATATATATATAATATCCAATTTTCTCATTTTTTTTTACCTTTGAATTCATGCTATTGAAAATTTATACTAAATTTCTCGTTTGGATTAATAAAAAAAAAGTAAATTTTATAAATTAGTGAGAATTTTTGAAATCTCATATAAGAGATGGATTTTTATGAATCTCCTTTTAATAAATAGAGAATTCCATAAATTATGTTTTATTACAAAAATATCTTTTCAATTCCATGTATTTAATTTCTATACTAAACAAATAATATTGTAAAAAATCATTAAATGAAAGTTCAAAAGTTCAATTGCATAGATTTCAACAAATTTCATGAATTTTTTAGAATAAAATGCAAATTTATGAATAAAAGCTACTTTATAATTCACAAATACAATGAAAACTGCAACAAATTATAAAGTATAAAACATCAAATATGCTTAAATAGTATATAATATATATTCCTAATTTTTTTAATAGATTACTTCACATCAAATCAAGAATCACATTTCACTTAGTGATTATTTTAAATCGTAAATTAATTTTCTTATTACTTAAATCAATTCCTTTTTAGCTATATATGAAAGGATTTTATCATACATTTTCAGGTTTAACCTAACAATATATACATATTTCATCTAATTAAAAGATTCAAATTCAACTCTCTATCTTATTAAATGTTAAAAAATAGAATTGTATGGTATCTATTCTTATTATTTTTCAATAGAAATGATAAGAGTAATTTTACTGATAATTTATATATCAAGAAGCATATTTCACTCAATAATTAATTTAAATCATAAATTAATTTTCTTATTGCCTAATAATATCTCAATTCCTTTTAGCTAGAGCTTGCTCAACGGATTCCATAGGTATTTACAAGTTTAACCAAAACGTATATGTATATTTCACTTGAATAAAATATTCAAATTCGAGTATTTATCTTAAATGTTAAAAAAAAGAAAAAAAGAACTCATAAGGATATATATCTAGTCAATCCCTAGAGCTATCTTCTTCATTTTTGTAGATTTCTTCTAAAATTATTCTTTGGAGCTCCCTCTCCATGGACCAATTTTTTTAGGTTTTATCAACTAATTTTTGGCATGAAATTAATCTTAGACTTTATTAATTTAGCTAGCAACTAATTTAGCCACTATTGATTTTATGAAAGCAAAATGATTCTCATCTTATTAACAGAAGAAGAAGAACCATATATACAAGCTAAAGTCAAAGTACAATAGTCTACTCTAACTAACTATGTTGAGCTAGAAACTAACCAGTTGAGCATTTAATAGAAAGCTAACTATTTATACAAACTGACTAACTAAGTCTGTTAACTTATAGTAATTACTGTTGCTACTCTTCTTTTCTTCCTGTAATACCCTCCCCTCATATTATGTACACCCAACTTGAAAAAAAGTAGCTGAAATTTGTTAGAGTGAAGAGGCTTTGTGAAAAAATCAGCAAATTGATGCTCAGAGGAGACTAGCAAAAGTTTAAGAACTCCAGAGCCTAATTTTCTCAAACCACATGACAATCAATGTCAATATGTTTTGTTCTTTCATGAAACACATTATTATGGGCAATATATAAAGCTAACATGTTGTTATAAAAGAGTAAAGCTGGTTGTGTGTGAGAAATCTGAAGATCTTTGAGTAAATAAAGTAACCATTTTAATTCATATGTAATTGAAGCCATAGCACGATACTCAGCCTCTGAAGATGATCGAGAGACAATACTTTACTTCTTGGATTTCTAGGACACTAAAGAATTTCCCAAGAAGATATAATAACTCGTGACAAACTTTCGAGTCTGAGTCAAAAAAACCTTGTAATTGAAGACTTGATAATGCAGAAAAGAAAATTCCTTGTCCTGGAGAAGCTTTGAGATATCGAAGAATCTTATGAGCTACAATTAAGTGTGCATTAGTAAGTTTGTAAAGAAATTGAGAGAGTTGTTGCACTGAGTAGCTAATGTTTGGTCTAGTGTTGGTCAAGTATACCAACTTGCCAATTAAGGCTCCATAAGAAGTGACATTTGAAAGTAGAGAAGCTTCTATATATATATCTTTGACAGTAGGAAACATTGGAGTTTTAGAGGGCTTGGATCCTAAAAAGCCAATATCTTGTAACAATTCTAAAGTGTATTTCCTTTGATAGATAGAGATACCAGACTTGCTTCTAGCCACTTCAAAACCAAGAAAGTATTTCAATGCACTTAGATTTTTTATTTTGAAAGTATCATAAAGGTAATCTTTGATAGAATAAATTTGTGCCGTGTCATTACCATCAAGAATAACATCATCAACATATATCAGCAAGGCAATGAAAGAGGAACATTGGAGTTTAGTAAACAAAAAAGAATTAGAATGAGCTTGCA
>CATKHJ010874528.1:0-12736 GCA_949750685.1 Vernicia montana
CAGGTATTTAAACATCCACAAGTAAAGGAGAGTATTTCCTCTAGCCCTTGTAGGTACTAGAAAAATTACAAAATCGCTCCTTTACTCCAAAATAATTGAATAATTAATTGTTTTAATTGAAATTTACAAGGAAAATATAAACTGTTATTTACATGGAAAGAAAATAAAAGGGGGAGGGGATTGATTGGGATTTGGATTTGAAACTTGGATTTAGATTCCAAGCTTGCCTACGTACCCCATTAAATGGGGATCAAAACTCACGTAGTTCGTTCCACTATGAGGTGGAAGGGGGTTTAAAAATTGGTTAGATTTGATTGGTTTGGTTTGGTTTGGGGTTTGAGTGAGGGTAAGAGATTTATACCTTCTTTGTGGGTTTATGTGGTGGGAGAGTGGTTTTACCGAATCGGAGTTCTGTTTCGGAAAACAAGATTGATTTTTTAAAAAAATGCTTTTTTAATTACTTAATCACCCAATTTTAATTAATTAAAAGGATTAATTAATTAAAGTGATTAATTAAAAGGATTAATTAATCAAATTGAGTGAAGACTTAATTTAAAGAAAATTAATTAATTAATTAAAATTGATTTTTAATTAATTAATTAATTATGATTACTCAAAATGAGTGTGAAAAATGCTTAGAGAGAGAGAGAGAGAAAAGAAGCAAATGGATAGTCGATCGACAAATGCTTGAGGTGTGTAGAAAATGAGAAAGGGAGGGGTATTTATAGGAGCAGATGGAGGTGGGAAAAAGACTAAAAAAGGTCTAAAAAGGCAGAAAAAGGAGGGGTAAAATCAAAATTTCAAAAAAAGGGCAGCAGCCGCGAAAAACATTGGTGGACGCGAGTGTGATGCACGCGCGTTAGCCAGACCTGCTGGCAGCGTCCGCCAGAGCGTCTGGCGAATGCGCCAGACATCTCGGCGGACTCGCCGCCACGTCCAGCGGACCTGTCAGTATGGGGCTGACACGTCAGCCCTATACTGACGTGTCTATCACTGACGAGCGTCAAGTGCGTCAGTGAGGACACGCCAGATGGTCGGCTGTGTCTGTCAATGCGCCTGGCGGACACGTGGACACAGCTCGCGGATGTCCGTGAGCCGTCTCGGGTTTCGAGCTCTGATTCGATTTTTGGGGCTTTTCAGGTTAGTTTCTAGGGATTCCAGGTTAGTTTCCAGGATATTCTGAAGTCCAAAAAAATATCGGTCAGTGGCGGTGGATCCGAAATTAATTATCGGACATATTTGCAGTCAATTTTAGGAAAATCTGGTCAGTCTAGGAAAAATACTGTCTGATACAGATGGTCCGATCAAGACCAAAAAAAATGACGGTCTGAATAGAAAAATATTCAGATTAGCTCTGGTAGGTTTAGAAATATTTTTGGAACAGTTTGGCAATTAACTTTAAGGAAAACCCGGTCAGTCTCGGTAAAATACTGTCTGGTACAAATGGTCCAGTCAGGATCGAAAAAGTGTCGGTTTGGATAGAAAAATATTCTGATCAGTTCTGTGAGTTCAGAAATAATTTTGGAGATGCTAAAATGAGAGTTCACAATAGGTTCTGGCGATCCAGGTACTGTGTGGGAGAATCTTGAACCTTTATACCGATCTGGATTTGGGAGAAACCATGACTCGCTTGGGATGATCTGCTAGGCAAGCTAGTGGCTCGCTTGGGGTGATCTATATAGATTGGTATGCATCACATATCCCCCCAATAGTTCTGAGTTAAAGACTCGGAATCACACCTTTGTGACTTATAATTTGGACTTGGGCGATCTTGTCACGTAATTTTGAAATTAGGCGAATGCATTTTTAGTGCTGATTTTTTACAGTTTCCCGCTCAACCCAGCTATCGAAAAAGACAGCGGTTGTAGAGACCCTTCGCCTTTGCTCGCCATGTGTCACTAGGTGAAAGATCTAGAAACCCTTCGGTTATCGTGCCCTACCCTATAAATAGGGCCCTCTAATACTAGTTGGGTTTTTCACAATTTTCTTTCGTCGTCCTCTCTGCTATTGCGATTCTTGCTTTATCCTTATCCTTTCTCACTCTCTTTTTCATCCTTACTTTCTGGAAACTCCAATTCTTTTCAGCAATTCCTGGTGTTTTATTTTCTGCTTTCTTTTGATCCCTTAAGGAAGTTCGCCCGGAGCGTCTTAGATCTCTCCCTATAGTAAGTTTTCTCATACTTGTTCTTATCTATACTCTTCTTCTTCATTTCTCCTTCTCAATTTCTGTTAAAAATCCCAAAAGATGAGTGATGTTGAGGACTCCTAAAACCCTTTTTTGGAGCGTCTGATGACAGTGATACCAATGTGTCAGATCACTTCCGAACAGCTTCACCCGATACCATCTATATATATGACTCAGCCTAATCTCACCAAGCGGTTGTGTCTACTAGCGCTCCCTATAATGAAAATCATCCTGCAGAAAAGGTTGGGTGATCTATAATACCAAAAAAGGTCCAACTGTGCAATCCTGATCTATAACCAACCAGACTAAGGAGCCCGAACCTCGAAAGGTAGTAAAGAATTTTCCTAGTGAACTGACCTCAAAACATCTACTATCAATAAGAAGGAAGTTCAAAATTTCAAAAGAGTATAACCTTAATATTCCTAACTCGAGAACATTTGCCAATCAACATTTAGGCGATCTAGATAGAATGATCTATCTAAATGATTTGGAGTCTGGCCTTAGGTTTCCCGTTCACCCATTATACACAATTGTACTGAAGGAATACAAAATACCAATCTGCCAGCTTCACCTAAACTCCTAGAAGGTGCTGGCTGGCCTTAGGATTATGGGTAAGCTAGAAAGGTTTGAGGCTACAAGTAAGCTGGTGAGGGAACTATACCCCTTGGTGGCTAGGAAAGGTTTGACCATTTCAGTCTTCAGAGTGAAAAGAAGATCATCCACCTACCTTCTTCCCTCAAGAAACTGGAAAAAAAAAATTTTATAGTATCCCACAAAGGTGGCTGGGGCGATCTCCCAAACTTATGGGTGGAGAGTCCCATTATAGTTCCCTCGAGCAGGTTACCCGATCTGTCTCAAAAAGAAGAGGAGAGCGTGACCGCCCTTGCTAGCATTGAACCTGTCTTGGGGTCAGAGCTTCTTAATGAATACTTTTTTGGCGATCTCACAAATAAATCAAAATCCAAACCCAAAGCTGCTAACCCTTCTGCTGGTACTGACCATGGTTCGCCTAATTTGTAATTTTGCACATATGCCATGGATTGCCTAACATTTTCCTTTCTTTTAATTATAGAGCTGAAGTCTATAGCTCAGCTAATGAAGGAGAAGAGCGAGAAAGAGAAGAAGGCCAAAGGCAGGGCTGAAAGTTCAAAGCCTAGGGGACCGCCCATTATTATACCCCTTCCTTCAACTAAAGAGATCGTTGTGGTCGATCTTCACAAATCAAAATCAACCGAGGGCGGTGCAAAAAGGTCTGCGCCCGAATTTGCTAGTGGGGGATTCATGAAAAGGCTTCGCTCAGTCATGGATGAGCTTTCTTTGGGCGAGCTTACAAACTTCGCTGAAGCAGTGAACAAGAAATACAACGAGGGAGCTTATGTTCACAATCCTTCTGTTGCGATTGACATTATGAAAGCAATTCAGCTTTTCACTGACGACAAGCTCGTGGCTGATCTCTCCAATGTCGAGCTCGCTGGATCAGCTTATGGATGTCTATTTGAGGTATGTGACTAATCTCCGCCATTTCTTGTATTTTTATAGCTTTTTTACTAACTCACTTATTTTCGAACTGTTGTAGACCTCTCGCATCCTCTATGAGCTTTGTCAGCGGATGAGGACTCAGAAAGATGATTTAAAAATCATGGGCTTGCTTCAAAGAGGAGATGGAGAAGAAATTTTTTGCCAAACTTGAGAGAGCCATAGGAAGGCTATGGATGAGGAGAAGGCCAAATTCATTGCTTTGGAGTCCGATCTCCTTGCTGGGTCACTTCTTTGCAATCCGAGCTGGAAGGGAAGAAGAAGGAGATCTAGAGCTTGGTAGGTGAGAATAATCGCCTGGCTAGGGAGGTTTAAAAGGAGAAGGAAGCTCGGGAGAAGGATGCCGAGCTGATGGCTAACAAGCTGATCTCATATCAGGGCAAGATGTTGGCCGAGGTTCGGAGCAAGTATCCCGAGCTCGACTTTGACTTTGTGGAGGAGATCTACCCTGATGAAGAAGGAGAAGCTGAAACTGAGAATGATCCTCCTCCACCTTCTGAGGAATTCGTTGTTCCCCCTCCCCCTCCTGTAAGCGATGGCCATCATCCCTCATCCATTAAGCCTCCCCTTTCTGTTGCCAATTATGGCATTCCGAATGTAGATGCTAGGGATGATGTATTAGATCAGGCTTGAAATGCCTCTGTATTTGTAATTAACTTTTAAACAAATTAATGAAAAGCACTGTTTATTTATGATCTTCTTGTTTATTTTTCCTCTTCTTTTTTTTTTTTTACTTTTGGCATGACGATCTTCTATAAAATCAAATTCTTCTTTTGGAAATAACTTGAAATATATTTGGGGAATCTTAGGCGAACTCATGGTTCACCTATCCTGAAAATGTAGCTCTTCCATTGGAGATTTGTGTCTAGGGAGTTTTGGGCAAACTAAAGTTTGCCTATCCCTAGAGACTTATTTCTTCTATTGGAGATATGTTGAAGTATGTCTAGGGAGTCTTGGGCAAACTTCATGTTTTCCTATCCCTTAAATTTAATCTCATTACTTTTCCTTTGGGAATTCATTGGAGTCTTGGGCGAACCTCTAATTCGCCTACTCCTTATTTTTGGAGCATGTCTAGGGAATCTTTGGCGAATCTGTATTTCGCCTATCCCTTAGACTTAGTAGGACCTTCCCTCTAGGAAGTCATTGACGGCAAAATATTTTGGTTAACTGTTAATGGAGATCTTTTGTCTTAGGGGAACTTTTAGCTCTCCCTTTAGTGGAGAATTTCATGGCTGTCTCTTTTTCGAGAACAAATGAGAATTTTTAAAGATGCCCTTGGAGAGTTAGACATTCAAATGCGAATGTATGGAGAACTTGAACACTCAAAATTGGAGAACTCCGAAGCTAAAACTCTCCCGGATTGGAGATTCATTCATTAGTTTACTGAAGTACATAAGGTGAGCTATGTAGAGTTCAAAAATATTAATAATGGGCGATTTATATACACACCCTTCGAGAAATTAAAAATTACAAATTGACATTACAAAAGTACCCAAAAGGGTAAAGATGATTGATCTGTTATTGATAATAGGCCCTCAAGTTGTCTAAGTTCCATGTTCGGGGTAGGATTCTCCCTTAGCGATCTTCTAGTTTATATGCACTGAGTCTTACGACTTTAGCAATTTTGTAGGGGGCCTCCCAATTAGCTTGTAACTTTCTAACTCCTGCATTGCCTCTAACAATTTCTAGTTTTCTTAGAACCAGATCACCCTCGTTAAAGATCCTTTCTTTGACTTGGCGATTATGGTACTTGACTGCTCTCTGTTTGTAGGTTGTTGCTCTCTCATAAGCCAATTCCTTTCTTTCTTCCAGTAGATCTAAGTTAACTCTGAGTTCTATCTCTTGATCAATTTCCCCTACTCGCTCTGTTCAGTAGTTTGGTAGGCCGATCTCCACAGATACAACCACCTCTGAACCATAAGTCAGGGATAAAGGAGTTTTCCCAGTAGGTTCTCTTGGTGTGGTTCGGTAGCTCCATAGCACATTGTATAGTTCATCAGCGCACTTTCCTTTGTTGTCATCCAGTCTCTTCTTCAGCCCTTGCAGGATAATATGGTTCGCCATTTCAGGTTGCCCATTAGTTTGGGGATGAGCTACTGAAGTGAACCTCAAGTCAATCTGGAGATCCCTGCAAAAAGATCTAAATTGGGTGGAGTCAAAATGTTTGTCGTTGTCTGAGATTATGGTTTCTAGAATTTCAAACCTGCAAATCACAGATTTGAAGAAAAAATTGGTCACATTCTTTTATGGTGATCTTTGCTAGCGGCTCAGCTTCGATCTATTTTGTGAAGTGGTCAATGGCGACCACTAGGAATTTTGCCTAGCGAACTGAAGGTGGAAATGGGACCAAGATATTTATTCCCCACTATTGAAAGGGCCATGCACAACCAATAGGGGAGAGCTCCCTAGAGGGTCGCCAAGGAACTGTTGTATGTTCTTGGCACTGAATACATAGGCGAACTAATTCTTCCGCATCCCTTTTTATGGTGGGCCAATAGTACCCCTGTAACAATGCTTTCCTAGCGATGCTGGAGCTTGCCTTATGAGCCCCACAGATTCTTTCATGAATCTCTCTTAGAACATAGCTGCCATCTTCAACCCGGATGTCTTTCAACCACGGATGAGTTTTGGATCGGCAATAGAGATCATCCTTATACCAGTTGTATTTCTTTGCCTTTTTTATCACCCGTTGTGCCTCTAATTTCTTATCTGGTAATATCCCTCTTGAGAGGTACTAGATGATGGGTTCCATCTACCTGCCCTCCCAATTTACTAGTAGCATCGGTATTGTTTTTATCGTGGGGGATTTCTGAAATACTATGGGGATATTTTTCAGGATTGTCATTCTACTTGCGGCCGCTAACTTGGTGATCTCATCAGCCTTTCATTTTTTGCCCTTGGAATCTATTTTATCACCCAACTGCGTCTTAACTGCCCTTTTTCCATGAGAGCTTTCTTGGCGAGCTTCGTGTACTTTTTTAGAGATGTTTCTTTCACAGCATAATTGCCATAAGTTTTATTGACAATTAGCTGGGAATCACTACAGATCACTAAGTGTTCCATTTTTATCTCCCAAGCCAATGAAAGATTAGTCAGTAGTGCCTCATATTATGTTGCGTTGTTGGAGATCGGGAAATCTAATTTCACAGCATACTCGATAGTTACTCTATGAGGTCCTTTAAGTACTACCCCAATGCTTGATCCTTTCGAACTCACAGCTCCATCTACATACATCTCTCAAACCTCTTTCTCTGTCTCATGCCCTTCTCTTTCAATAGGTGTAAGTTCTGCTACAAAATCTACCAGGATCTGCCCTTTCATAACTCGCCTAAGTTCATAATTGATACCCAAACTTCCAATCCGAACTGCCCATTCAACGACTCTACTAAAGGTCTCCGATTTTTGCAGGATTTTTCTCAATGGTAGATTAGTTCGAATGATCACCTGATGAGCTTTAGAATAATGCCTCAGCTTTTGAGAGGCCATGAATAAGGCTAAGGCATGTTTCTCAAGAATCGAGTGTCACAACTCAGCCTCTTGGAGAACTCTGCTAACATAATAGATCGGCTATTGTTCTCCATACTCTTCTCTCACTAGAATTACTGCTATGGTTTCAGCAATTGTAGACATATATAGGTATAGATCTTCCCCTAGAGCTAGACTACTCAGGAGATGAGGGGTAGTCAAGAATGTCTTCAATTCTTCAAAGGATTTTTGGCATTCCTCTGTCCATTCGAAGTTCTTCAAATTTTTCAAGATTTTGAAGAAGGGCTGACACTTCTTAGCCGAACATGAAATGAACCTTCCCAATGCAGTGATCTGTCTGTTCAACCTTTGAACTTCCCGTATATTAGTGGACAGGTTCATTTTCAAGATCACCTTTATCTTATCTGAGTTTACCTCAATCCCTCTTGTGATACCATATATCCCAAGAACTTCCCTGCCGGAACCTCGAACACACATTTCTCAGGATTCAACTTCAAATTATAATTCTTTAATATCATCAGTATCATTTCAATGTCCTTGGAATGATCTTCAGCTTGCCTGCTCTTAATTATCATATCATCTATATAAACCTCCATGTTCATATTGATCTGGTCCTTAAACATGTGGTTAACTAACCTCTGATAGGTCGCCCCAGTATTTTTTAGCCCAAGGGGCATCATCTCATAGCAATAAGTCCCCTGGTCAATCACAAATGATGTCTTTTCTTCATCAGACTTGTGCATTTGTATCTGATGATAGCCCACCTTTGCATCCAAGAAGGAGTACAATTCATGCCCAACTATCGAATTTACCGACTGATCAATACTTGGCAGGGGGTAGTTATCCTTGGGACAAGCATTATTTAGATCTGTAAAATCCACACACATTCTGAACATCCCATTCGATTTCTTAACTAGGACCACATTCGCCAACCATTCCGGGTAATAGACTTCCCAAATCACATTCGCCTCTAATAAATTTTGTACTTCTTCAGTGATGGCTATCTGCTTTTCAGGCGAGTGTTTCCTTTCTTTTGGATCACTAATTTGACTGACGAGTCAATATTGAGCTTGTGGGTGATCACCTCTCTACTTACCCCCTTCAGATCCTGAGTATTCTATGAGAAAGAGTCAAGGTTCTTTTTCAAGATTTAGGTGACCCTTGCACTTATCTTTTCATTTAGCAAGGCTCCAATATGCACTACCTTTCCTATCTCCACATCTATCTTCACCGTCCCACTCCAGGTTCGGCCTTATCACTCCTATTTGGACCATCTGGTTGTTCAATATGTAAAGTGGAGAAGACTCCTTTCAAAGCATTGAAGTAGGTCTTCCTTACTGTCTCCTGGCACCTTTAATTATTGCAACTCCTCTAGAAGTTGGGATCTTCATCGTCAAATATCTTAAACATGTCACTGCTCAAGTGTCATAAAGGATCGGTCGTCTGATGATGGCATTGTAGGCAAAAGGAAGATCTGTCACCATGAACTCTGCCTTGATCTCCTTAGTAATCTCTACCATTTTCGAGCTCTACGTCTAGCAATATCAATCCTTCCACAAGCACATCCTTTCCGCCTAACCCTACCAAGGGAGTCGCCACTGGTTTTAGGCTCTTCTCTGGGAGACCCATCATTTTGAATATGACAGGTGTGATCATATTGACCACACTCCCATCATCTACAAGCATCCTTCTCACTAATAAGTTATTCAGATATCCTGAAATAACCAAGGCGTCATTATGAGGAGAGATCACAGCACCCCTATCTTCTTCTGAAAATGTAATAGGGTCGAACATCTTTTCAGGAGCACAAGATGTGCTGACTGAGTACATATCCCTTACAATTAGTTTTCTTTTAATGGAGCTATCTCCTCCTGAACTTCCCCCTAGTATTATATGTATTTCACCCGTTGTTTCTCTCCTTTTCTTCTTTTTCTCAGGCTCTTGAGGTTCGGCTCTCTCTCAAGATCTGCCTCGTTGTTCCCTATCTCTATCTTTGCGAACAAATCGCCTAATTCCTGGCACACCCTTCTGAATCAGTTTCTCTATCTCCTCTTTCAAGTGCCAACAATCATCTGTGTCATGTCTCTTATCCATGTGGAACTGATAATATTTATCGTTGTCCCTCATTTCTACTGAGGAATTGCTCATCTTCCTAGGCCACTGAATTCTTTCATCAGTGTCCTTTATGTAAATCAACACATGTGTCATAGTTGCAGATAGGGGGGTAAATTTTTTATCTCTCCTATCTTACCCATAATTTCTTTTATTTCCCCATCATTGTATCTTTTGGATTGATACTGACGATCGTCCTGGCAATCTCATTGTCCTTTGGATGAGTCTCCTTCTTTCTTCTTCTGTCTTTGGTCAAAATCTCTCATCCCATCATCAATATGAATGTGTGTGTGTGCTATTGCCATCAATGTTGAGATGGACTAAGGGGATTAGACAGCAGTTCCTTCCTCAAGTTGTGGTTTGAAGTTCCATTCAGCATCACCATATATTTGATATCTCTGTTCAAATCTTCAATCTAGATTGCCTCTCTGTTGAAGCATTCCACATACTTTCTAAGACTCTCCCCCTCTCTCTGGACTACGGCAAATAGGTCAGTATAGAACTTTTTGGGTGTAATAAAGGCTATAAACCTAGCCTAGAAAAGGTTAGAGAGTTGTGGGAATGAGGTAACAAATTTTGGGGGTAAAGTATGGTACCAGTCTTGGGCTAGGCCTTTTAGTGTTGTTGGGAAGAGCTTGCATAGTACATGGTCTAGATGTGTTTAGGTGTTGATCATGGTTTTGTATTTGTGTACGTGGCTTTTGGGACATGTGATTCCATCATAGGACTCCATATGTGTGGGGATTTTAAACTTCGATGGATAACTCGTTATAATGATATTGTAACAGAGAGGAGAGTCTGTTCGTATGGAGAAGTCCATTTCATTTACCCTGATTCCAATCTTTGACACGGTCTCCCGAATATTCTTTTCTAACTTCGCAGGGTCGTCCTTATCATCTGGCTCTCCATCTGACTAGGGTTCAATTCGAGCGTCTAAGGCAACCCCGTCTGAGCTTATAGGTATTATCCCTTGAGGAGAGTCATTAGGGCCTTCTGAAATGGTTACTTGTCTTCCCTTCTCTTTTGTCCTAGGATCCAGTTGTGTTGTTGGTGGAATGGGTGTTTAGGATTGCTAGGTTATCACCTATTTTAGTTCTTTTATCTGGTTCGTGAATTCTGTGAAGGCAGTGAAGAGTGATTTCATGGTTGCTGGACTGTTCAAATCTAGGAGTGAGTTATTTAGGTTGGGTACTGCTAGGGGAATTTGGCCATTTTCTTGTTGGGTCTCTTAATTTTCAGAAAGCAAAATGAAAAGGTTAAGGCCAAAGCCACTGTTGCTAGAACTGGGATCCATAGAGATTGAATGAGAGAATCAAACTAGGAATTCAAAGTTGTGTTCCACGCTCACCGTACCAAATGATGTGAGCAAACCGAATTACGATCTCTCACTTTGTTTAATCCGAACTAGTTGAACCTACAAAACAAAGAACTAGAATGTCTAGGCAATCTACCTGGGTGAGCACTCTGATGCTTCAGTTAAAATGTGTTTTCTACTAAGGAATATATAGAGTTTTGTATTTTTAGAATGCGTAACCTGTGCAATGAAGTGCAAAGAGGTATTTATAAGAGATTGTCTTGAGGAGTAAGTCCCTATAAAATAGGACCACTAAACATCCAAGTAGTGGTGGAGTAACTGCTTCCTATATTTTAGGAAGTGGAGAACGTGGGCGAAGATCTCTTTCCAAATCATGGGTCATCCTGGATAGGTTCTGGCGATCCAGTTACTATATGGGAGAATCTTGAACCTTTATACCGATCTTGATCTGGGAAGGACTGTGACTTGCTTGGGATGATCTGCTAGGCGAGCTAGTGGCTCGCTTGGGGTGATCTATATAGATCGGTATGCATCAGAATATACTGGGATGGGTAAAATGATAAATTTGATATCTCAACTTGGCAAAATTTGACAATTGAGTATCTAAACTTTCAAAAGTATCAATTGAGTATGTGAATTTGTAAAAAAAACACAATTGAGTGTAATTTCCGATTACCAGGCTGACGTGGATTAAAATTTTAAATTTTTTTTAGCTTCAAAAGAAAATTACATATGGGAAATGACTTAACCCTTAACTAAGAAAATTAATTACAAATAGATCCTTAGTAAATTTCAAAATGATTCAAAATTTTCAAGATTCTTGCAATCGAACCATCTTCTTCCTTTAAAAAAGCTGTCGATCACCATTTGAACAACACATAGCTTTTCCATTTCCTAAATACACAAGAACCCAAATCACTCAATACCATTAAACACAAGATTCAAGTTTTTGTCCGTGATTCACCAAGAAACCATCGAGAAACAACAGGAAATAGAAATACATGGAGTTACAGTAGAAGAATCCAACCAAAAACAACACAATCAATTGAAACTAAAGGAAGTAAAAATTTTTCCATTGGCCACTAAAGTCTTTAGCTTTAACAAAATCAATGGCTACCTAGTTGGCCTTTCTTCAAGATTCACTTCGCATATATGTGATTCAAACAAAGTCCATGAACATTCACCTTGATTTTACTTGAAACCCAGATCAATGGAGTGGCGGCTGATGGTTCAAGATGGCTGGGAGTGGAGTAGCGATGACCGACATCAATGGAGTGGCGGTAACCACTACGCGAAAGAGAACAGCGGCGATGGCTAAATTTGAGGCCAATTTACTAATTTATTACTTTTTTATAAAACATTTACCATTTTAGATGTTTTTTGAAAATATTTCCAATTTTAGGTTTTTTTAAAATTAATTCTAAATTTAAGTTTTTTTTGCTGAGCTGGCTGGACAGCCTCTGTCCGCTAGTCAAACCAGCGGACAACTTTTTTTTTATTTTTCATTTCATACCATACAAGATACAAATGTTGTCCTCTATTGTGACTAGTGGACAACTTTTTTTTTTTTTTTTTTTTTTTTCATTTCATACCATACAAGATACAAATACTTTGGTTTTCAATTTTTTTTGTTACTTGGATCTTTCTCTCTACTTTTTTTTTTAATTTTTTGTAATTTTTTATGTTATTTATTGTAAATGAATATAAGTAATAGAAAAATTAGATAATTTAAATAATTATATAAAATAAATTAATATAATAATTATTATGTTATATTTAACATAATTAATAATTAATAATTTTAAGAGGAATGTTATATTTTATATAATGAATAATTAACGTAGATGAAATAATTAAACGAAGTGTATAAATAATTAATATATATAATATAAGTATATAATATATATTATAAATAATTTTATTATATTTATTATGAATAATATATAATTTTTATTATTAATTATGAAAAATTAAATAGAAATATGAGGAAGATAAAAATTAATTAGAATTATTATTCCAAATTGTATTTTAGAATTATGTTTTAATTATTAACTATATTTTTTTTAAATCCGTAAATATATTTTAATAAGTACATGATAATT
>CATKHJ010874596.1:0-18698 GCA_949750685.1 Vernicia montana
TCTAAGTTCTTCATTCTCAAGCACTAATAAGTCATTTTATCTGAAAAATACACTAGGTTGAAATGTTAGATCAATTCAACTTGATTGCCAAGATCAAAATTGAGATTGACTTAGTTGGATTACACCACTAAGGTCAACAAATATTGAAGAGAATTAATCATTCAAAGTACTTTAAGAAATCAATACAATAGGAATCATGTAATTTCATAATTTTCAAAGATAATATGTATCAAATATTCTTTTATTTAAACTGACAAAACATGCATTTGTGAGTTCGGGTTTATTCAATCCACATCACCATGAAACCTCACATCATTATCCATCAAAGATCTAATGGTGAGATGAACCACTAACCCAAAAGTCTATGCAATTGTAGCACCATCATATACCATCACGGTATAAGTAATAATCCCATCAAAGGCACTATGAGCTGACCCATGTGCTCTTCGTCACAATCATGGACTGCTACATGTCCAAGAAACATCTCCGTATGCCTACGAGAATAATCTGACTTAGTTTATAAACCCAGTCAGTCGAGTCACTAGTGCACTTGATCTAATGAATACATTCATTAGTTGGGCGTTCTTTCAATTTAACATTCAAAACATATATATACATATAGAACAATAATACTTCGAAAATCTTTTCATTTCATTGCAATCATGAAGTTTGCCCAAATGTCTTCGATTACAATAGAATGAATTCGATTCAAATGACCTTCATCCATTACAGTGAAACTAAATTTGATTACAATAGAAACATCTTCAATTACAATAACATAGCTTCAGTCCAAATGACCTTCGCTTACAGATTGATGGCTTCAACCATAATGGCTTCGCCGATTTCACTTTTTGATAGAACTTACAAAGAAAATACAATATTAAGTTACCCATCGAAGGTGATGGTAACAATAATACTAATGAAAATACTATTACTAAAGGAGATCAACAAAGGAATGGAATTCAATGAAATACAAGGAGGAATTTTCATCATATTTTTCATGCATTTCTTAACTTACAATAATAAGAATTACATTCCTATAATCTTACCTTACAAAATTTCCACATTCATCTTCGGCTCTGTGGCACCCTCAAGTTCCTTTTGGACTCTTAATTTCTATATCATTTTCGGTGCCGGCATCTACAACTAAGAGGATCTCTAGTAAAGCCAAATCACCATCAACATATACACTAGGACCTTGCATCAAAATCATCATCATTGAGATCTCCATTATTGACTCCTCAAATACTCCCTAATCATTCCAGATCATCACTACCTAGGCTCTGATCATCACCAAGTTCAGCTTCGTCCATCCGTAGCCCTACTGGATCCACCGATCTATCCTCTAGACCCACTTGAAGATCTTTTAAAAAAATTGGAAGAATCATCTACCTTTTAGGTTTTGGGTTTCATTTTTTTTTTCTTTAGAAAGAAAGTTTTGATGAGAAAAAGTTTGAATGTATTTAAGCTAGTTAGAGAGATGTTGTAACCGTTCAATTTTTTGAAACTGATCAGTCTTTAGGTCTTAAATAGAGAAGAAATAATTATGGCTTCTATTATGAAAAGATGTAAATCCTATTAATAGTCATTTATGGAAAAAACAGTTCACATTAGAAAAGTAAACTTTTATTGGAAAAGGTAACTTTTTCTTGGAAAGAAAAAATATCATTAATGGTCTGAAGAAAATTGTCAGTGGTAGATGCTTTCCATCTAATCACACTTACCCGCTTTAATAAAATATATATCTCCACTAATAACTTCACATTATACACATACAAACCCATCAGTTCACCATATAACCGAAGCCTTGTCATTGAATCCATAACTCGTCTTCATATACTGATATCTAAACCCTATCATTGAGTCTATAGCTCATCCTTGTCTAGTCTAGACTTACTCGATTCCCTTCATAAATCTATGAACATCCACGTCCTCATCATCAGATTCCTAAACTCGTCTCACATTCGCATCGCTCATCTTGCTAAACTGAACCCAACTACTCATCTACTAATATTAAGTCCTTCGCCCATCTTACTTTATATCTGATTCGTCCATCTTGTAAACTCTTCTTATAAATTAACTCGTACATATTCCTCTTCATGTCATGTCTCTCACCATTTCTATCATCTCCTATGCATCCTCGTCTATGATCTAACCTCGTCTCCATAGTTCAAATTTTAAAATTTCACTTTTGTCACCAACCTTATTCTAACCATCGAAACTTAGATCACGTGTAAATTCTCATCTTCGTCCTAATATCTATGTCCATTAGAACAACCAAGATTTGGGGTATTACAACTAAGTTTAGTGTTTAATGGATATAAGATATAATTGCTAGTAAGCTATAAGAATTAAGAATTCATGGTTAGATTTGAGGAATCATGCCTTAGGATTAAGGTTCCAAGAAACATAGTTAATAATTGATTTGGGGATTCATGTGTAGGCAAGGTGAGACAATGAATTGTTAAGCCTCATGCATAATAAAGGTGATTTGAGCTTAATTGGAACACCCTAGGTGTCCCTAGGTCATCAGAGACTTAGATATAGTATAGGAATAAGTAAAATGGAGAGAGTAACAAGGGAAATAGGAAGTTAAGGAACCGAAACCCTAAAAAGGATACGGGTTTGAAAATCAAAGCATTAAGTATGAGTTAGCGAATTTCAACCCCGGAAAGAATTTCTAGATTTTATTTGGAGAGTTTAGGCAAATATGAGGATATTAGAAGTAATGGAATTCAAAAATTGAGTTAGAAGTGTGCATAGAAAATACCTAAGTAAATCAGTACATTAAGTACGAAACCGAAGGATTTCGATTCCGAAATTTTTCAGATTTTGACTTAGAAAAATTTAGCATTAGAATAATTATTTATGATGTTAGAATCCTAAAAATTAGACTAAAAATATTTATAGACAAAAATTACAAGGTTTAGAGTAATTTAAGCCATAAAGGGCAAAATAGTTTTTGTCTATAAAAAGTAATCATTGTAATTTGATTTATTGAATTAAAAAATAATAATAATAATAAAAAAAGAAATAATAGGTGTAAGAATCTAGTGGGCTGCCAACTTTGATGAAGAGATAGAGGGTGAGGATTTTGCCAAAATATCAAGTGAAAAAAATAAATGGAAAATAAAAGGAAAAATATAAATATGTATTAGTAAGATTTTTTTTCCCCATCTCAAGCTCATTTTCCATTTCAATCACGGGCAAAAAAAAAAAAAAAAGAGGGAGTGACAGGAAGAAGGAAGAGGGAGCTTCAACTAAGGTAAGTTCAAGTACCAAACTTGTATATTTTGTGATTTTTGGTTTAGATCTTACATTCTTTTTTAATTTCTTCTCTTTTTCTTGGATTATGGTTTTTGATTTGTATGGGGAATTGAAGGGAAGTGTTTGTTTGGTGTTAAAATGATGAAAGGAGTATGCATGATGATGTTTTGGTAGGAAATGATAAAGAAAATGTGATGGGAGTATGAAAGGAAGAAGGTGGTTTAGGGTTTTGTGAATAGTAAGCTTGGATGGCTTTAGGTAGAGGTTTAGTCGTTGTATAATATATTACTAGCATGGGAAAGGATTTATAAGGATTTAGGAAGGATGAAACTGGGAGGAGAAGTGATTTGGAGGATGCCCAAAGAGATTCAATTGGTGAACTTGGAAGACATGTGAGATAGAAGTTGTTTTAGGGAGACAAACCAATTCCTGAAACTTGTAGGCTCCATTCGAGCAATTTAGGGTTAGAATTTGGCTCAGACCAAAACTAGAAAGTCGGAAACAAGAATGTGAAGTAAATGTTAGTAAAAGTTCTTGGTCATATTTGGTGTAGTTTGATAAATATTGAAGCCAAACCAACTTTGACTCAAAATGAAGACCTAAACCGTAGTCCGAAATTGATCCCTTGGTTTGAGGGCCTTAGGTGCAGAACTGGGTGAAACTCAAAGAGATGAAATATTCCATTATATGTTTAGTATATGTTAGTAAAAGGAATTTGTCATTAGAGTTATACGTTTGGAGATGCAAGAAAAATAGTAAGGAAATGTTAGTCTGCCTAGGGTGCAAAGGCATGACAGACTTTGGGAGATTTTTGGGAATGGTGTAGAGCTCCAAATGATGTGATTTTTGGATATGTTATGTCCTTATGTGTCTATTTTACAATGAAGAATGAATCATAGCATTTGGGGGTAGTGTAGCTCAAGATATTGATAAAAAATCACTATTGGGTCATTAGGAAATTACCTAGGCAGAATTGTAAATCTAGTGTTTTAATGTATCTATTAGTTCATTTGAGCTTATTGTATGTATGTATTATATATAGAGCCTTCGAGGGGCAGCAAGAAGAAGAGAAATAAGAGGTAAAGATGAGAAAACTTTTGTCGGCCGTGTTATTGGAGATAGAGATGAGTATGAGTTATATTGCCACATTTGTATTTATTGCGTTCCCTTTCATTGTATGTGATTTCTTTAACTTCTTTGTTTCACTCGGAAACCATTGTTTTCAACTTCATGTTCATATGCTTCACTGCTACTTGTACCTAAGTTGAGGTTAATTGTATCTGTACAATTTAACCGTTCATGCTCCTTACTTAATGTTCAAATACTTCAGAGACTCAAAGATTCGTATCTTATTGATAATACTTCTATTACTCGAAATGCCATGAATTCCATTGATTGATTATTTGATTATCGTTTAATGACTAAAAACCTTGAGAACATGAAACCTTGAGACCATAAAACATTGATACCATGAATGAGACCTTGAGACCTTGAGCAGAAGTCTCTTTATCCAGTGTGGAGATCACCGTGATGTGTACACATTATTGACCTCTAGCTAGGAGGAATTATGATCCTAGTCACTCGGCCTGGCCCATCGGGTGTAAGACCTTGTCATAAATGCAAATTAATTGCATTATTTTAGCCCAGATTTCTACTATTGCCTAATATTTTTGCTTGCATCATTA
Source organism: Vernicia montana (assembly GCA_949750685.1). NCBI lineage: Eukaryota > Viridiplantae > Streptophyta > Magnoliopsida > Malpighiales > Euphorbiaceae > Vernicia > Vernicia montana. The sequence goes on from CATKHJ010874596.1 coordinate 4,953, forward strand.
ATACATACCTAGTTCCTAAAATAATGATTCTTGCCTCTATTTCTAAATGCTCATTTTTAATGAATATCTAATCAAAAGCCCTTGCACTCATATAGTAATGTAACTTGTATTCACTGAGATTTTTCTCACCCCCTTTCCCTTTTTTTTTCCTTACAGGAATATAGTAAGTTGCCTAGAAAGCTCAAGATTCTATCATCTCTTAAAGCTTACAAGTAATGTAGATTATTATTTTTTTTTTCTGTAAATGTAATAGTAAGAATATAAGAAAATGTGTATATGTTGTTACGTATATAAGTATGTATAAAACTCATAAATTCTCCATGGTACCCATAAGTATTCAAATAATATTGTGATATGCTTAAGTTTGTATGTGCATATAGGTGAGTAATATGAATTACTTAGGTTGTCAGTTGTATATATAATGAATGACTTGATGAGATTGCGAAATTGATTGAATGATGGGAAGAACTTAATGATATATATTGAGTTGAGGGTATAAGATGGATGATTATATCGGGAGTGTTGTTTCCTTACAGGTTTGGATCTTGGGAAATGTTAAAGGTATAGCTGGAGTACCGTCTAGTTGTTAGTGTTAGTTGGGTTCTATAAGTTTTTGATGACTTTATGCCTACCCATGCTTTAAGACCGTCATATCCCAAAAGTGGGATGTGATAGAGATAGTATCAGAGCTAAAACATAAGTATATCTATTGTAGAACTTAAGTAATACCATGGAGCATATAAATTTCTAGTCTTTATTTGCAGTTTATCGTAAGGGTTAAATATGCGGTATCCATATATGTTTAACTCTTTTATATGTATATATATGTTTGTGAATAGGTTTCTTATAGTTGTTTGTTTGTTGTATTGAATCCCACCTAGAGGACGACCGAGATGAGGACCTCTCCGTCCTTAAAGAAGAGTAGCTCTTGATATTGCTTCAGATGTAGCTTCTGTTGTTGCATCATTACCTGAGGAGTTAGTTAAGGAACCTATAGAACCACTGAGAGTTTGGCGATGGGTACAAGAGGTGGACCAACAAGTCCCTCCTACAAATGATGAGGCTGTAAGGGAGGAACTTGAAGAATTAAGAAAGGAGGTATGTGAATTGAGGTGAGCCAGACAACAACAGCCTGAGGCGGTACCACTACCTGCACCAGTGAATGCTCCAATTCCAAGATAGATGGCTAGAAGGGTGTTACATCATGGGGGTGTTTCGATGTCTAGCTTCATGAAAATGGGGTTACCTAAGTTCCATGGCAAGGATGGAGAAGAACCACACAGATTCTTACAAGTAGTAGAGAAGGTAGTGGGAAGGTTACCGTGCTCTGATGCATGTACTATTGAGTTGGTAGGACTATTATTAAAAGATGATGCTTGGAACTGGTTTGAAGACCATGTAGAGAATTGGTTATATAGGGAAGCTCCACTTTCTTGGGAATAGTTTAAACAAGAAATGATAGATAAGTTCTTGGCAAAGGGAGAGAGAGAGAATAAAATTGCAAGATTCAAGCAACTGAAGCAAGGCGGAATGTTAGTAACTGACTATGCAAGAGAGTTTATCAAGTTGAGTAAATATGCTCGAGAGATTGTACCGATCAAGGTAGCAAGGATAAGGAGATTCATGAGGGGATTAATTGAGTCGATACAAAACCCTTTGGTTGCGATCGAGTTTACCTCTCTATTAAAGCTTATTGATAAGGCGAAACAGATAGAGACAAAGCACAGGAAAGAGAGGGTTAAGAGGGAACAATGGCATAAGAGTAAGAGTAAGACTCAAGGAGGGTTTGGAAGAGGTGTTGAAGGTAGTTCTCAATCTAAGATATCTCAACCTGCGGAGTCAATGGAAAGCTATAATCCACCTAGAGGTGGAGGAAGCAGTAGAGAATATAACAGGGGTACTTCAGTGGCCTCCAATCTGAGAAGTGGAAATACTTGTCCAACATGTGCTATCTGCAAGAAGAAGCATGGGGGAACCTGTAGAATGACTTCCGGAGCTTGATTAAAATATGATCAGATGGGTCACTTCGTAAAATATTATCCTTATTGGAAGACGTGAGGGGATATACAAACAGCTTCACAACCTACTATCCAGATGCCAAGGCAAGATATAAGAACTGTTGGAGGTCGAGGAGGAAGCCAAAGAAAAACATCGAGAATAGCTCAGTTGACAGAAGGTCGAGGAGGAGGTAGAGTGTTCACCCTAAACCAACATGAAGCTCATAACACTAATGTTGCGGTAGTAGGTATTATTTTCATTCAGAGTGTTAAAGTTTATGTTTTGTTTGATTTTGGGACGATGTACTTTTTGTCTCGCCTTACTTTATAAAGAAGTTAAAAAGGGGCAAATAAGCTATGAAATAAGGAGATATGAGTAATTAAGGTGCATTGGCAAAATCACGATGTAGAGGAATGCATTTGGGTGAGTGAACATGAGATGCGGCACTAGTATCAATAGCTCTTTCCAGATTGAAAGTACGCCTTAGATTATAAAATTTGAGAATAAATTTTCTTTAAGGGGGTAGAATGTAACACCCTGGGTGTCCCTAGGTCATCAGAGACTCAAATATATTATAGGAACGAGTAAAATGGAGAGAGTAAGAAGAGAAATAGGAAGTTAAGGAACCGAAACCCTAAAAAGAATACGAGTTTGAAAATCGAGGCATTAAGTATGAGTCAGCGAATTCCGAACCCGTAAAGGATTTCTAGATTTTATTTGGAGATTTTAGGCAAATATAAGGACATTAGAAGTAATGGAACTCAAAAATTGAGTTAGCAGTGAGCATAGAAAATACCTAAGCAAATCGGTACTTTTAATGCGAAACCGACGGATTTTGATTCCAGAATTTTTTAGATTTTGACTTAGAAAAATTTAGTATTAGAATAATTATTTATGATGTTAGGATCCTAAAAATTAGACTAAAAATATTTATAGACAGAAATTACAAGGTTTAGAGTAGTTTAAGTCATAAAGGGCAAAATAGTCTTTTGTCCATAAAAAGTAATCATTGTAATTTGATTTATTGAATTAAAAAAAATAAAAATAAAAAAGAAATAATAGGTGTAAGAATCTAGTGGGCTGGCAACTTTGATGAAGAGATAGAGGGTGAGGATTTTGCCAAATATATTAAGTGAATAAAATAAATGGAAAAGAAAAGGAAAAATATAAATATGTATTAGTAAGATTTTTTTTTTCACCATCTCAAGCTCATTTTCCATTTCATTCATGAGAAAAATAGGAAAAAAAAAAAGGAAGGGAGGGAGTGACGAGAAGAAGGAAGAGGGAGCTTCAACTAAGGTAAGTTCAAGTATCAAACTTGCATATTTTGTGATTTTTGGTTGAGATCTTGCATTCTTTTTGAGTTTCTTCTCTTTTTCTTGGATTATGGTTTTTGGTTTGTATAGGGAATTGAAGTGAAGTGTTTGTTTGGTATTATAATGATGAAAGGAGTATGTATGGTGATGTTTTGGTAGGAAATGATGAAGAAAAGGTGATGAGAGTGTGAAAGGAAGAAGGTGGCTTAAGGTTTGGTGAGTAGTGAGCTTAGATGGCCTTAGGCAGAGGTTTAGTGGCTGTATAATGTATTTCCAGCATGGTAAAGGATTTATAAGGGTTTACGAAGGATGAAACTAGGAGGATGAGTGATTTGGAGGCTGCCCAAAATGATTCAATTGGTGAACTTGGAAGACATGTGAGATATAAGCTGTTTTAGGGAGACATACCAATTCCTGAAACTTTTAGGCTCAATTCGAGCACCTTAGGGTAAGAATTGGGCTTGGTCCAATAATAAAGTTGGAGGTAGGAAGGTAAGGTAGAAGTCAGTAAAAGGGCTTGGTCATATTTTTTTTTTAGTTTGAGAGATATTGACGTCGGACCAACTCTGACTCTGTATGAAGACCTAAACCATAGGTCAAAATTGATCCTTTGGTTTGAGGGCCTTAGGGGTAAAACTCAAAAGAGATGAAATATTCCATTGTTTGTTTAGTGTATTTCAGTAAAAGGAATTTGTCATTAGAGTTATATAGTTGGAGATGCAAGCAAAATAGTAAGGAAATATTAGGTTGCCTAAGGTGCAGAGGCAGGACAGATTTTGGGAGATTTCTGAAAATGGTGTAGAGCTCTAAATGTAGTGATTTTTGGATATGTTATGTCTTTATGTGTCTATTTTACAATGAAGAAGGAATCATAGCATTTGGGAAAGCGTAGCTCATGATATTGATAAAACAACATTATTAGGTCATTAGGAAACTACTAGGCAAAATTGTAAATCTAGTGTTTTAATGTATCTGTTTGTTCATTTGAGCTTATTGTATGTATGTATTATGTATAGAGCCTTTTGAGGGGTAGCAAGAAGAAGAGAACTAAGAGGGTGAATATAAGAAAACTTTTGTTGGTCGTGTTATTAGAGATAGAGGTGAGTATGAGTTATATTGCCACATTTGTATTTATTGCGTTCTCTTTCATTGTATGTGATTTCTTTGTCTTCATTGTTTCACTTGGAAAACCATTGTTTTCAACTTCATGTTTATATGCTTCACTGTTATTTGTACCTAAGTTAAGGTTAATTGTATATGTACAATTTAACCGTTCATGCTCCTTACTTAATGTTCAAATACTTCTGAGACTCAAAGATTCATATCTTATTGATAATATTTCTATTACTCGAAATACCATGAATTCTATTGATTGATTATTTGATTATTGTTTAATAACTAAAAACCTTGAGAACATGAAACCTTGAGACCTTGAGCAGAAGTCCCCTTATTCAGTATGGGGATCACTGGGTTGTGTACACAATATCGACCTCTAGATAGGAAGAGTTATGATCCTTGTCGCTCTGCCTGGCCCATTAGGTGTAAGACCTTGTCATAAATGCAAATTAATTGCATTATTTTATACCAGAGTTTTGCTATTACCTAACATTCTTGCTCGCATCATTAATACATACCTGGTTCCTAAAATAATGATTCTTGCGTCTATGTCTAAATGCTCATTTTTATGAATATCTAATCAAAAGCCCATACATTGTTCCTTGCGATTTAAATTTTGATTTTCATACCACTCGTATAGTAATGTAACTTGTATTCACTAAGATTTTTTCACCCCCTTTCCTTTTATTTTTTTTTTTTCTGTACAGGAATATAGCAAGTTGCCTAGAAAGCTCAAGATTCTATCATCTCTTGAAGCTTACAAGTAATGTAGATTTTTTTTTTTTTTTTTTTTATAAATGTAATAGTAAGAATATAAGAAAATGTGTATATGTTGTTTTGTATATAAGTATGTATAAAACTCATAAATGCTGGTACCTAGAAGTATTAAAATAATATTGTGATATGTTTAAGTTTGTATGTGCATATAGGTGAATAATATGAATAATTGTCAGTTGTATATATAATGAACGACTTGATGAGATTGTGAAATTGATTGAATGATGGAAAGAACTTAATGACATATATGGAGTTGAGGGTATAAGGTGGATGATTATATTGGAAGTATTGTTTCCTTGCAGGTTTGGATCTTGGGAAATATTAAAGGTACAGTCGGAGTACCATCTTGTTGTTAGTGTTAATTGGATTCTACAAGTTTTGGATGGCTTTACGCCTATCTATGCGCTAGGACCGTCATATCCCAAAAGTGAGATATGACAATTATATTATAGTGAGGTGAGTTATGAAATATATTAATACATGGAAACCCACCATAAATTGTTCTTGTTTAATCTTTTTTATTAAATTATTCATTCTAAATGACCTAAATTGTATTGTAATTATTGTTATTATCATTGTTATTACCATTGTTTATTGAGACCATGAATATTGTAAAACCCATATTGTTTTATTGCTAATAAACTTTTATATTGAACCTAATATTTTTAATATTATTTTATTTGCTAACGGAAGGCCATTTGGGCTAATGTATTGTTATTGTACCTACCTAGCCATGATCTAATTATAGATCACGTGTATGATAGAATGCCCTTGCTAATGGAGGAGAATCCATTGAACAGTGTGCACCGGTGACTTAGCTGATAGAGTCTAAATTATCAGTGTTCTACCTAGGGAGGACCATGTTACCCTAGGCATATGCCTCGCGTAAGCATATGTTTATTGTTACAGGGAGTGTTACTGCTCTACTCATTGTTCATCGTATTGTTTTTGTCATTACATAATGATTGATTGGTGCCATTCTTTCTAAGCACATTAATATTATTGATTATTAACCCTTATTGCATTGTTATATAAGATTTAACCTTATTCCTTCAAGAACCCCCAAGTATTAATATGTTTCATAATTTACTGAGTTGAAAGCTCACTCATCTTCATTTAATTTTTTTTTTCTTCAGGTATTAGATTAGAAGAGGGTAGAGAAAGGGAAGATAGAGCTTCTTGATCATTATTCCTCCACAAGAAGCTACTTGATGTATATTTTTAAAGACCTTTGTATTGTAAATATTATGGTAGTTATGTTATATTTTTTTTAGATGCTCTATAGTATGAGAAGACATATAGATAGAAAGATCGTATGATATATTTGAGTACTATTAAGACATTATTGGACTTTCCCTTATTCATTATGAATGATAGTTTAAAGATTAATCTTTGATCCATAGTGAACAAATGGAATTGTAATGAAATGGATGATTTTGACTATTATATGAGTGAATGTATGAATTGTATTAGAAATTGTACATATTGATCCAGGGAGTTTTAATGAATTATTGGATTTTACGAGTGTTTGGTGGTTTTAAACTTACCCATGCCTTAGGACTGTCATACCAACGAAGTCGGAGTGTGACAAATTGTCTATTTTTAAAAATGGCATATAATTGCAAAAAGAAGTAAAGTTTGGGGTAGATTTGTTTAATATATTTTTATTTTTTTTTTCAATTTTGATTTTTAGGGTACAATTGCAATAATTTTTCAAATTAGAGTAAATTTTTCTATTTTCTAAAATGAGGTACAATTGCAAAAAGATATAAAGTCTTGGTAGATTAGTTCAATAGACCTTTTTTTTTTTATTATACTTTATTCTTTTTTTTTTTTTATCAATTTTATTCTTATTTGAAAATTTAGATGCAATTCTACCCCAAACCACAATTGTAAGAAAAATAATGATTAGTGGGGCCAACAGTTCACAGTTAGCGAAAGTAAATAATTATAGAGTATTTGGTAATTCAATAGTTGAAATTAGAGTTAGAATGTAAAATAACGAATAAAGATATTATTTTATATGATAAATTTTAAGTATATACAATTAATAATTTAATATTACATATAAAATATATTAATAAAAATAACTATACATTTTAATTAATTTGTATTTAATTATGTGAATAGATGTAGATATTTAAATATTTAAATATCAAAATAATGATTTAATAGTAAATATTTTCATAATTATTTTAAATTTTAACGGTATTTTTTAACAAAAGTTAGCTTACTTAAAAACTTCAAATTTTAACTTTTGATCCAAAAACTAACTTTTAGTTATAATTTCAAAAGCTAACGGTTGAAAATACAATCACTGATTTTTAATTATTTTTTTTACCAAATACTCTATATCAATGGTTAGATATATGCACCCTATTCAACCGTTTGACCACTAGCTTCCAAAAGACAAACTAAATGAACACTTAATCTTTAAATTTGATGATAAATCTAAAAAAAGTTAATACTCTTTTTCAGAAAATAAATAATTTTATATACAAATTAATTAAAATATGTTAATTAAATACATATTTAATAAATATGGAAGTTTGTAAATTATTTTCATTTTAGTACAAGTTAATCGATAATTTTTTCTAGTGTTCGCTTACTCTTGTTATTTGTTATTAAAGTCTGGTCAACTGTCCTAAAATGTACAGGCTAATTAATTTTCACTTTCATGAAAATCCAGTAAGAAAAAGGACTACTTAAAATGATTTATTTTATAATTTAAAATCAGTATAAAAATATATAATTATTGAAAATTAAAGTAAATAATACAAAAGAAAAAAATTCTTAAAATTCACTTTATAAACAAAATTGCAGGCTTTAAAATTTGATTTTTTTTAACAAAATTAAGAAAGAAAATTCGAATGAGTTTATTATTCAAATTATATATGCATTTATCATTAGATTATGAATGTTACTGTTTTATAATTAAATAAGTATTTTATAATAAAATATAAAGATAAAAATTTTAATTTTAATAATTATTTTATATAAAAAATAATTTAAAAAATATATAAAGTAACATATAGTACCTGAGCAATGCATCCACCAAGTCCCATTCCTTCAAAAAATTGATGAAAACTCAAAGCAGCCACTAGAGGTTTGATTGTTTTTGAATTTTGTGAAGCACCTAAAGATAACCCAATTATTACAGAATGAACAACAATTCCCAGCTCTAATACCTGTCCATTGTAATTAACAACAAAATTCAAATTCCATAATCTGAATAAATCTTAAAATTACATTATCAGGATTTATTAATAAAACATTTGATATCTAAAAGAAATGCATATTTCATTTATGGAAAATTCCTGGATATAGTATACAACCAACATTGGGAATTGTGATTCTAAAAGTAATTTTACTTACTAAACAAAATGGATACGACTGGGAAAAAAAAAAAAAAAACACAAAATGGATACGATTAAACCTTTATAAATTAATAGCTTTGAAACTACAAAAATTTATTAATTAATCTATATATTATTTAATCGATAAATTAATAATTTATTAATTTATAAATTAATTAATAAAAAATTAATTTATCGAGGTATTTTTTATTTATTTTTTAAATATTAAACTTAGTATATGAATTTGTATTGTGATTATATTAATATTATCGAATTACGAATTATCATTATTTTATGTATTTGTTTAACCAAAATAAGTTCATGAATATGTAGTTAACTAATTGAGTCAAGTATGTATATATATAATTTCTTTAATAAATGTATATATATAATTTTAATGTATAAAGAGATTATTAATTTATATATCAAATGGGACTTATATGTTTTTTTTTAAAAATGTATTATCTAATAAATTTAGCGAATTATTAATTTATCACATTGGTCTCAATGTCGAGACCGACTAAAAATATTATTTAATTGAGGTTATTAATTTATAATTTATTTTTTATTTTTTATTTTTTTTATTATAATAAGGATACATCATTTATTTAATTTCTTATAAATATCTACCTTTATTTTACTTTTTAAATATTTGGGAACAAATATTTGCAAGGATAAGATTCTTGATTATGTCAACTACATCCAAGAGAGCAAATTTTTGTCTGGTAAATTTAATTTTAATTGCAGTTCAAATTTAAAATTTCACAATTCTGAAAACGATTTTAGTATCATTCAACTAACAAATATTACATTTGTATGTATCTTACCTGAGAAATGATACGATGCCGGATAAGATCCGATGAATTTGTTCTCTCCAATGCAAAATCCGAGCCATGAATATGACTACTAATCTCATTATTAGCCGCATGTTCATGTTCAAGATCATGATCTTGATCAACATCACCACTCAAAGGAAGAGCTTTCCTCAGTTCAGACCTCTTATGGTAACCTGAAGCAAAAGACTCCATCATCAAAGTTCCTATAGCAGAAAGCATAGCAACAAATCCTGTAAAAGGGAATTTCCTCCATGGAATTTCTTCAAGGCAAGGACTTGTTAGGCTTTCAATTGCATCAGGAAGTATGTGAATAAACCCAGTTGCTAAAATCACACCAGCTGCAAATGATTTTATAAGGGAAAAAGTTTCACCTTCTGGGTGTAAATATGATGTGTTTTTCACCAAAAATGGAAGAGAAACTCCTAATGCACTTGCTATTAGAATTGAACCTATTGAAATTAGTTTGTATTTGAGTGGTTCTGATATGGGTTTTTTGTGATTTTGTATTATTTTTTGTTCTTCTTCTTTTCTTAAACATGTGCATTTGGAGTTTGAGGCAGAAACTAAGATTGGAAACACAAGAATTAGAGTGAAGATGGTTAAGATTTTCATTCTGATTTTGGAGAAGTACGAAAGAGTTAAAGGATATATGTTGAGATAGAGAGCTTTGGGAGGTCCCTAATCATATATATATATATATATATATATATATATATATATATATATATATTTGGTCAACTATGAAGCACCGACACTTTAATTTTAAATATATGTCAATATCATATTATATTGGACATTTATCCGACACACATAAAATACACATGTTATATGTTAATTTTTTAAAAAATAAATGTGTCAACGTATCTATATTAAGTTGTAAATATATCTCGTGTATGTATTTATGCATCATCAATATATAAATAATTGACGTAGTTGTCTTTCATTAATTGAGAGCTTATCTACTCATTATGCTAATACAAACTAAATAAATATTAAAATTAAAATTAGTTTATTTTTTATTAATTTTTAAAATTATTGTGAAATATTGAAATAAAAATTTCTAAAAATCTTTGTATTTCCCTATAACCTGAAGGTTTAAAATTTTTTGATAGCCACCCTTATCAATTAAGAAATTTTCAACGTACATAGTTGATTTCTTTCTCAATTAAGAATTTCCAATCTACATAGTTGATTATTAAGGTTAAATCTTATCTACACTGAGTACATATATTAATCCAATAAGATAAGAATACATGGAACAAAAAATAGTATAAATGTCTTTTTACTGGACAAAAAATAAATAAAAGAATAACATTGATTAAAATATCTTATCACTCATTGATTTTTAAAACTATACACTTAGTATATTGGAAAAAAATTTCCCATTGTTAAGTCAGCATAATCTTTTAGGGATAAAACTTGTCTGCCAGAAAGGAGGAAAGACGGGCAAGAAAATTATAGCAGAAATCCATTTATATAGCAACTTTGTGGAAAGTTAATTAAAGAGCATTGCTATTTTTTTGTTTCATATGACAAGTCATTTACCCACATAAATACTGTATGTACTGTATAATCTCTTTAGACAATGTTTGGAATGAAAAATATTAAAAAAATTTAAAATTTAAAATTTCTATTTAAAAAATAAGAGAAATAATAATTTGAATTCCAAATTTTATTAAATAAAATATATTCTAACCTAATTTGCTAAATGAATATGAAAATTTAAAATTAATTAATTTATTAAATATTAAAATTAGAATTTCTGAAAATCTTTAGCATTATTTCATACTAAACATTACTGCAAGTTTATGAGTTTTGAAGTATTTTAAAAGACATAAGTCTCACATTGGGGTTTTTTACTTAAATAAGTAGAAAAAATAAAAAATTCCTCATATAGTTAGGACAATATTTCTCAAACTATGCATTTTTTTAACAAATAGCGTGGATCAAATGATGATCAGCTTAAAGTTGACAATATGACTGTCGACCACAGTGCAACAGTATGATCAACAGTCTAACTGCCGACTATACTATCACTACAAGAAATCAACTATTTAGCGACGGATTTTAGCTATGCAAATTTTTCATCGTTAAATAGTAATGAAATTGTGATGGATTGGCGACAGATTGAGGAAATATTATTATTATTATTATTTTTGCTACTTAGCGATGGAAAATTGGTGACGGGCAGATTTCATCACTATTCCGTTGCTAAATTTAGTGCCAATTTTTTGCACTGATTTTAGTGATGATTTAGAGACGGATAACTATTCCGTCGCTTAATGTGTCACTAATTTTTTGAGCTGAATTTAGGGACAGATTAGCACGGACACCATTAGCGACAGACACCTACTCCATGGCTAACCTTGGTACATGATAGGCTCCAAGGTTAGCGACGGACACACTTCCGTTGCTATTTAGCTACGAAAAAATCTGTCGGTAATTTCAAAAAAAAATTCCTTAATTTTTTTTTATTTTCCCGCTCATTTAAAATTTTAGTTACAGAATAGCGACGTAAAATTAAAAAAAAAAAAATTCCCCCCAATTTATTTCATTTTCCTGCTCATTTAAATTTTTAGTGATGAATTTTTAAATTCCATCAATAATTTTAAAAAAAAATTCCCCTCATTTTTTTTTCATTTTCCATCTCATTTAAAATTTTAGCAACGGATTTAATTTTTAGCAACAGATTTTTGTCCGTCGCTAAATATAATTCTCTATAAATATCACTTTCTTTCCACTCCTATCATTTTTTTTCTCTCCCTCTCTCTTTTCACTTTTTTCCTTCCACTCTCTTCTCTTCCATTCTCCATCATTTTTTCTTTATTATTGTTATTATTATTATTTCTTCTCCACTCATTCATTTCTTTCTTCTTTCATTTTTTTCATTTCTTATAATATTTTCTTTCTTTCTTTTATTTTATCACTTTTTTTTCTTTATCACTTTTTTCTCTCTCTATTATTATTATTATTATTATTATTATATCATTTCTTTCTCCTTCAATTTTTTTCATTATAATAATTATTATTATTATTATTGAAGAAAATTAATTGGACAATTAAAATATAAATAAAAATTTATTTATTTAATAAAATTAAAAATAAGAATATTAATGAAAAATTAATTAGACATTAAAATAAAAATTAAAAAAATAGACAACTGATTTAACTAAAAATATTTTTTAAAAAATGAAAAATAATTTAGTGACGAATTAGCGACGACTTTTTTGTTTTCTTTTTAAAATTTTCCTTCGCTAAACTGGCAAAAGACTTAATCCGTCACTAATAGAGTGAACCTTGCTCCAAGGATTAGCGACAAATTATCTGTCGCAAAAGATTTAACGAAGGATTTTTTGTCACTATTTTTAGCAATGGCTACCATTTTTTTATTGATAAATTTTACTGACCAACGATATATTGACCAACTAAGATCTGTCGTAAATCCGTCGCTAAATGGATTTAGCGACAGATTTTCAGATTTAGCGATGGAAAAAATCTGTCACCAAATCTCAGATTTCTTGTAGTGATATTGTGCAATGGTATGGTTGACAATTAAACTGTCGACCATACAAAATAATAATTAAAAAATATCATGTTATCAATGGTCGACAGTTAAACTGTAATACCCCAAGTTCATTTACGTGTTCATTTGATTTGCTATATGTGTTATTAGATGTAAATTTAGTATTTTTATTATGAGCTATGAGTTATATGATGAGTGTTTGATGATTTGAATGAGTTTCAAGTGTTTGAGCAAGTTATAAGAGGAGTAGTGAACGCTACTGCCTGGTATTGTTGAAAGATGAACAGTCACGTGAATAGTAACACATCAGTCTTCGACTCCGGTCTTCGACATCGGTCTTCGACCTTCGGCCTTCGCCTTCGGTCTTCGACCTACGTAGCGTGCCGAGTTAAGGACATGACTGCAGCAGTGGGAACGACTCGGGACGCAACGCTACTACCTGATTTGGACAAATTGGTTAAAGTGAACAGTGACCGCGACTTTAAAAAGGGATCTAGAGCCCCAAAATCATTTTTCTCGAAATTTCAGAGCTTCCAACCTATTTTCTCTCAAAGAATTCCTCACCCACTCACATCAAAAGCTTGAAGGCTTCATTATTTGCTCCAACCAAAGGATCTAGGGTTTCAATCAATCAACTCTTCATCCATTGTTAGAGCATTTCTAACGAGGTGAGTTAGGGCATCGGGTTTCTTTGAAATTCTTCTTCTCCATTATTGTTAGTCTATGCTTTGGGAAGGAAATATGATTAGGAATCATGTGTCTAGCATGTATATTGTGATTAATAGCATTAATTGATATATTTTTCATTATTTGGGTGTTTATGT
>CATKHJ010874690.1:0-22985 GCA_949750685.1 Vernicia montana
AACATGCACTTCACCTTATGAGGAGCTTTAATTTTCTAAAGTGTTTTCCAAAATTGAGACCGTAACAAAGATCCGTTGCCCTGGCTGGCTTCGCTAAGACACCGATATCCACTTCTAACTGAGTAAACTCCATTTTTCTCCCAATACTAGAACCAAGAATCATTTTGAGCTCTTGTATTTAATGGAATACTAAGAATAATTCTTGCATCTCTCTCTAAAAATAGGGCTTTTTTTCCCACTATGCTACTTTTAAGAAATATATACAGTAATATGTTACTTTTAAAAATAAATACAAGAACATGTTGAAACCGGCATTATGAATGCCGGTTTTTAACAAAAAAATAATGTGTAGACTATTTAAAAGTTGGTCTGCTGCCACGTGTTACATAAACCGGTAGTCAAAATACCGATTTATATAAAATCAGTATTATGAATGCTGGTTCTTTGCATGCAAGATTCTCTAGCTTGCGTGCCTTCAGTGTCTGACACCAAACCTGAAACCGGCATTGTAAATGCCGGTTTTCTTAATCAAACTTGCCACCTGTGCTGCCGCCCACGCCGCTTCCGCTGCTGCCTACAAAAACCTAGCCACTGCAGCCGCCGACATGGCCGAATCTGCAGCCCTTGCTGCCGAAAATGCTGCCGCTTCCGTGCGCTCCGCCGCCACTGCCGCTGCCGCTGCAATCCACAACGCCGCAACAGCTAAGGAGGACGCAAAAGCCACCGAAGCTGCTGCCAATGTTGGCAAAGTCGCGGCCCAAGCCTCGGCCAAAGCTGCTTCCGCCTCTGCCGCTGCCGCCTTCTTTTCTAGTTATGTTGATTTTTTTCCTTTTTATATTTAATTTAATTCTCACTTTTTTTTGCTTAATTGATTTTTTGAACCCTAATCTAATCTTTTCATTATTGTCCCCTGCACAGGTGATTGAACAAGAAGCAGATTCATTTTGTGACTGATCCCCGTGAAACCAAAAGCAGAAACCTAATGAGGTGGGAAAATAAGTTTAGCAGAGAAATTAAAGTTTTTCCTAATTTCGAATTCATTTGTTTTTGTTTTGGAACTTATCACTTTAACTCTTTTTGATGTATTAAACTGAAAAAACTCATTGGGTTTGTAAAGGATGCGAGGGGCATCAAACAATTTAATTCGATGCGATTTTCCTTTGCTAAAATTGATGTACTTAATGGTAATAGTCCTCCTATCTCCTATCTGAAATTAAAATTTTTATTAGTTCTATCTTTTAAATATCTTTAATTTTGTTATTGTAGTAATTCTATCTTTTAAACATCTATAATTTTTGCGTACACGTGTCCACTCCATTGTTAACGAAATTTAAGTTTATATTCATCAAATTAAATTTTAAATTTCAATTTTAATTTATTGTGACATATATCTTTACATCAAATTTCTTTAAAATTATTAACAAAATTGTATACTTAAATGTCTTAGTAGCACCATACAGTGTTCAAAAATATTTTTCTTAATTTGTTCAAAAATGTCTCTCTTATCTATTATTTGTGTAAAAAATACAAGAAAATGAAAGATGAAGGATTAATCAAGAGTCTGTTTTATTTTAAAAAAAAAAAAAAACAAAAAAAACTAAGGGTCTATTTTTATATGTGATCATTTGAAATTATTGTGAATATAAATTTAAATTTTAAATGTAAAATCATAGAAAATACACATAATATCAAATTTCAAATGATTAACTATCCAAATGAATCTTAAAATTATTATCAATTACTCAAATAAATGTGAAATATGATTAAAGAAAATGTTAAAATTAAATTCAAACTTCAAAACAAATGCAAATATTTGAATATTTTAGTCTTATATATCATCACATTATCCAAACATACTATGAACAAAATCATATCATGTTTTCTTCAGATTTGATCTTAAAATTATTTATTATCAATAAATATTTTGTAGATATTAAAAACAATACTTAAACAAAACTTATCTTATATGTCAATATATTATTAAATAAATAAATATATATATATATATGTTCATAACTTTTAATAATTTGATATATGAAAAATGTCAAAGACATTATCCAATTTCATTTATTATCAAACACAATTAGAAAAATCCATTGTGATTTCTAAAAATCATAAGATAATTTGAAGATTCTAGAAGTATTTGAGAGAAAAACTATTTTATTGGTGTATGAATTGATTAGTACAATAGAATAAGCTCTGTTTGTAGCTTATATACAGGAAGTAATAAAGACACGTGCCAAAGAAACTAAAAGAATTATCTATAACCAATATAAGCTATAACTAAGCTAATTAACTAATAATTAAATTAATATATCAGCTCTATAACCCCTCAAGTTGGAGGTTGCAAATGAAGCAATCCCAACTTAGAAATAAGGAAAGTATGTTGTTGAGAAAAAAGGGGCTTGGTAAGCACATCTGCAAGTTGTTGTTTAGTGGAAACATGTACAAGATTAATGAAGCCTAGTTTGAGCTGATCTCTAACAAAATAGAAGTCAATATCCAAGTGTTTGGTTCTCTCATGAAACACTGGATTTGCTGCTATATGAAGAGCTGCTTGACTGTCACAATGTAGCTCAATTGGCAAAGGAATATAAATCTGTAAATCTCTGAGAATGTAGGAGAGCGATTGCAATTCACAAACAGTAGAAGCCATACTCCTATATTCAGCCTCAGCTGATGACCTAGAAACAGTACCTTGTTTCTTGGTTTTCCAAGAAACTAATGAGTCACCAAGAAAGATGCAGTAACCTGTTAGATTTCCTGGTGAAGGAATAAGAACCCCAGTCAGCATCACAAAATGCAGTTAACTGAAGAGCAAAGTTGCTGGGATAAAAAAGACCATATGAAGAAGTCTGTTTGAGGTACTTTAAGACATGGAGAACTGCATCCATGTGAGGTTTCCTAGGTGAAGCCATGAACTGACTAAGATGTTGGACTACATAACTAAGAACAGGTCTGGTAAGATTCAAGTATAATAATTTGCCAATGAGCCTTCTATATTGGTTAGGGTTAGCAAGCAGGACACCCTTATCATGTTCCAATTGAAGACCTTGAGAAAGAGGAAAAGAGACTCCTTTAACATCCAGCATGTTGGTTTCTGTAAAAAGATCTATGATAAACTTCTTTTGATTAATAAAAGTACCCTGTTGAGATCGAGCAACTTCAAGACCTAGGAAATATTTCAAGTAGCCTAGATCCTTGATAGTGAATTTAGCATCCAAGGCAGCCTTGACTGTCTCAATAGCAGGGATATCATTACCAGTTATAAGAACATCATCAACATATACTACCAGAATGAGAAACATTTGATGATCTTGTTTGGTAAATAAACAATGATCATGTGGAGATTGAATAAAGTTCAACTGAGACAAAAAGCTTGTGAATTCAATGTTCCATTGCTTGGATGTCTGCTTAAGCCCATAAAGAGATTTTTTTAAAAGACAGACTTGATAAGGATGATTAACTAGATATCTAAGAGGTGGCTTCATATACACCTCTTCATTGAGGAAGCAATTAAGGAAAACATTATTGATATCCAATTGAAAGATAGGTCATTCCTTGACTGTTGCAATGGCAAGCAATAATCTGACTGTAACTAATTTTGCAACAGGAGAAAATCTCTCTGTGTAATCCAATCCCTCAATCTGATTGTAGCCTTTAGCAACTAAATGTGCTTTAAATCTATCTATTTCACCATTGGGTTTATATTTAACTCTACAAACCCATTTAGAACCAATTGCCTTTTTACCTGGAGTTAAATCTGTCAAAATCCATGTACCATTTGATTCTAGAGCACTAATTTCTTGCTGCATTGCTTTCACCCATTCAGAATTTTGTGAGGCTTGAAAAAATGTACTAGGTTCATGAACTGAATGGACATGGTTAAGAAAAGTAACATAGGAAGGTGAAAAGAAATAAAAATGTATAGAGTGCATACCTGGTGAGACTGATGCAAGTGCAGCTGATCTTGATTTATGAGCTATAAAGTCCTGCAGCCAACCAGGTTTATTAGATTGTCTAATACTTCTTCTAGGTGGATGTGGAATATCAATATTAGATATAGGCAATGACAGATGGAGATGGAATAGGAGGAATGGAAATTAATTCATTAGATGGTAGAGGAGAAGAATGAGGTAAGTCAGAAGTAAGCGGCTCTGAGTCACTTGAAGGTAAAGTAGTATTTGGTATAGGAGAGGAGTAAGGAAATACAGAATTAATTAGGTCTGAGTCACTTGGGAAGGAATCAGATAATGGAACAACAATAGGATCAATTTGAGAAGAAGGAGAAATGGAAACAGATTGAGAGGGTGGATTAGAAGTTGCAATAGGAAAAGAAACAAACACATCAGAATTAGGAGAAATAGATGGTAATGGAACTGGTATGTCTGAATTAGATGAAGTAGAGTGATCTGCATAAGGAAAATGTTTTTCAAAGAAAATAATATCTTTGGAAGTAAAAATCTTGGAAGTTTTGAACTCAACAACTTTATAACCTTAACAACCAGGTGTATAACCCAGAAAGACACATTTAATAGTTTTGGAAGTGCTGATAGGAAAAGGTTCTCTAGCTTGTTTAGCTAAGGGACAAATATCACATTCAAAAGTATCAAAATTTAAGGTCTGTAAACAAGGAATATGTTTCAATTTTATGAAAGAAGTGTGTCCTAATTTTCTGTTGTTGTAGAGTCAGATTGTAAAGGACTGGTACAAGCTTTAAAACAAGTCCTTGGGAGATTAGATCTCTATTAATGTCAGTAAACTGGGTGGCTAATACTCTTTTATTTAGTCTTCTTTCACCTTTCTGGACTGTAATTCCTCCTATGAGGCTAAAACATTTACTGTATCTTGATTGCCCTCTTTCTATTATTACCATAATATTACATACACATAAGCAGTGAGAAGTCTCTAATGGTGGTGAAGAAACAAATCACTTTATTTGATAACATTAAGATATATCAATTACTGCAGTCATTTATAATTCT
Organism: Vernicia montana; assembly: GCA_949750685.1. NCBI lineage: Eukaryota > Viridiplantae > Streptophyta > Magnoliopsida > Malpighiales > Euphorbiaceae > Vernicia > Vernicia montana. The sequence goes on from CATKHJ010874690.1 coordinate 4,986, forward strand.
ATAAATTTTGAGTTCAAATTTTAATTGAATTCAAATAAAAAAAAGTACATAGTTAAAAAAAAAAAAAATAGAAGAAGAAGAAGAAAATTGTAGAAGGCCTTTCTCTCTTGCATTCGCACAAGCCATAGATTACATTTGATTTTCAAAAAATTTAACACACAGCATTTGAACGGTTGCAGATTGTTTAATTCCAATGAAGGCCAATATATTTAGCCAAAAAAACCAAGGCCCATATTTACTTGTTTAAAAAAAAAATAATCATTTCTTTTCACCATTTGAGCCCACATGTGGAAGCTCTGGCATATAGAGAGGAGGTCTAGAATGTCCTTCTGTATGCTGTTGTTTATCTGCTTCTTGATCATTTGTTCCAAGGATGACTTAAATGGGTGACTCAATCCATTTTTAAGTTTCAAAATGAGAGAAACCTCAGATATTTGCCAGGCTACAATTAAGAAGTCACAGCTGAAAGAAGGAAATGAGTCACAATATTCTCTCCACATTTCTAAGCTCTTTCACCATCTCTTCTGCATCAATTTCAGTACACCCACCATTCTCTTTTTTTAACTTCACTATGCACTAAAAAAAAATAGTAGACCATACTTGTGAGGTCCCACATTTCAATATCAGAACACTGTTGATCCACTAGCAGATCCAAATAACTTGGAGATTCCTATATATCCATAAAACCCATCCACTTTTTTTTTTTTTTAATTTTTTTTTACACAAGTTATAAATTTTTTTTTTACTGAATAAGAAATTCAACTCCAAAAAAGGAAAACTCCGTCACCCACTAAGAAGATCTCGAAAATAATATGAAAAAATAATTTACCTAAAATGCTACTAACTAAATCCCAAACCCAATTCTGTGTTTATTACTGTTGAGTATGAATTTCACATCATCAACATGAATACGGCTAGCGAAGAACATGTTATTTCGACTGGATTACAAATAGAAAATCAATTTACCATTGTTACAATATAATCACTTAGCAAAATTTAGCAAAAACCGAATTTATTAGATGAACTTGTACAAAATTACAAAAACCGAATTCATATAGTTGAATTGTTTTAGACTAAATATCAATTGAATCAAGTAAATTCAAAATGACATGATATAAAATGTAAGGAGCATGCTCACTTCACTTCCCAACAAGATTAATCCAAAAGAGCTAACATGTATGAATTTCTTATTTGTTTTACACAACATTAATATTTCAAAATATCATAGGATTTTGGGGAAGAAGGGTGTGGTTACTAAACAAAGAATAACTAATTTACTATTGCTTCTCAGTATAAATGGTTGAAATGGAAACCAATCTTTGATTAAGAAAAACCATTTAGACCATAACTCTTTAATTCTACTAAGAAATCCTGAATTTGGCCTCCTCTGCCTTTCAGAAAAAAATATGAGATCGAAAAGATTACAGAAATAGAATGCTACTACTTGGCTAGCAACACCTAAAGATGTTAACCTTCAAACAGACAAATCACTGCAACAAAACATATGTAGCAAAAGTCACTCAGTTTTCGTGACTAAATATGATTAAAGAAAATGTTAAAATTAAATTCAAACTTAAAAACAAATGCAAATATTTGGTCATGTGTATCATTGCATCATCCAAACATACTCTAAACAAAATCATATCTTGTTTTCTTCATATTTGATCTTAAATTACTTAAACAAAACATATGAAAGTAATACAAATTTATCTTATATGTCAATATATTATTATATAAATACATATACATATGTTCATATCTTTTAATAATTTTATGTATGAAAAATGTCAAACACATTATCCAATTTCATTTATTATCAAACACAACTAGAAAAATCTATTGTGATTTGTAAAAATCATAAGATAATTTGTAGGTTCTCTATCATACTAAGTAAAACTAATTTAATTTTAATGTCTTTCTCAAAAAATAATAATAATAATAATAAGGTCAATGGAGAAATATTATATAAGTTTGTGCCCCTTTAACAATTTCAAGAAGTAGAAGCACTTTCTAAATAAATTAAAGACAAAATGACAGTGCATCACGGGACAAGATCCTATAGAGCAAAAACAGAAAATAAAACTCTGTACAATTCCCTTCCCATTGTTATAATTCTAAAATTCTCTGATAATCCATCTTAATTGTGAAACGACATCGTTCATCATGAACAAAGACATAAAAAGATAGTGGGAACCTGGCTCTCACACTCAGTTTTAAAATTAACATAAACACGCGCGATTCAATTGGCACACGTTTCACAATTTGGGTTCGTGGCTGCTAAATAGAGCGAGTACAAGTATATATTATACGAACACGAGTAAAGAATTAATTACAGAATTTAAATTAAGAAAAATTAACATAAAATGGTTTTAAAAATAGGATTTATGATTATCCAGAGAGAAATTTTATTTTCCCACCGATTTTATATTTATCACCTCGACCCCTTTGTTCAGACAAAAATAATTTTCGATCCTTTTTTCAGTTTCCCTCTCTTTTCGCATTCTTTGGAGGGAAAAAACCTCAAAACTAATTTTCTCTGTTTAAATCTAGGGTTTTAGTTGCTCCAAGTTCACTATCTTCTCATTTCTTTAATTTCTCAGCTTACTTTGATCTGTCTTTTTCATTTAATTCATGAGCTGAGTTACTGCAACTTCAATTTCTGATCTGTTCGTGTTCGATTTTGACTCAGGCAAGCAGTTGCTGTTGCTGAGCTTAATTTACCTTTTTCTTTCTCAGTTCAAGTTTTAACTTGCCTTTTTCTTTCTCAGTTCAATTTTACAGCTTTCTATTTAATGCTTATAGTTCTTTTTTTGTAGTGTAGTTAGTTGTGTTTTCTAGGCTTTTTAGTTTGTTTATATGCATTTTTCGTGTTTGAATGCTCTATTCTTGATAGGATTTGACTTGGGTTTGGATTTTGATATTTGAGGTTTTAAAATGGAATTAGAAATCTAGGGTTTCAGCTTTTTTTGTTGCTTGCATTTTACTTTCATTTGATTCCCAAATCGGTTCTGAGTAGTTCAAAATTGTAAATTTTAGGGAATTGGTATTTTTGCTTACTATATTTGGTAAAATAATTTTGGTCATTGTAATTTAGTTTTTATGAATTAGAATTGATTGGTCGGAAGGAGGGAACTTAGCTTTGTGTACTTCCAATTTCTTTGAACAAGTTAAGATTGTGTTTGAATAGAAAATTTGAAATTCAAGGATTTGAATTTAAACTTTTAGTTCAAATTTTTTAGGTCAAGATTTGGATTTGTGACCAATCAATCAAAGTAAACACATTTGTTATAGTCTTGCTCAAGTAATTTAAAAAAAAAAAATGGAGGTCCGAATCCCATCATTGTCTATATATGGATTTATTTTTTGTTTTATGCTGTTAATGTCTTTGATTTTAGTTTTTACTTTTTGAATCAGCATATTTTGTTTTTCACTTCTGTTATTTTGACAATGAATTTTTTTTTCAGCTAGTATATTTTAACAGTTATGAGGCCTCACATGCATGTACTGATATTTATTTTCAAGTTCATTTGGGATCTTTTGCTCTAATTCCAATAATCTGGTAGTTCTTATATAATAGAGTGTTATACATAGTATAGGATTTCTGTTATTGAGAAACAGAGAAAGTCCAGTTTTATGATTTATTTTCCATTTTTATAAACCATTGATTGTATTCTAAACCATAATCTGTTAACAGTTACTGCCAATTGACTTGTGTATGATCATTGATCATTATTTAATCAGGTATTTTTTTTAATATAGGACACTCAACGGGACTGTTTCTACGATTTTGGTTGCTGCTGGAGGAATAGCTGTCTGAAGATTGTGACAGTCTTGTGTGGAAATGCAAACCAAGAAAAGAATTGGTGGAAGAAATTCTTCTAGGGAGCATGTCAGTCCAAGGATTTCAAGATCTCAGAAGAAAGCTCCTGATATTGTACAAGCTGGTCCAAAGAAAGTCACGGAGCTCATTACATCTTCAGCTAGAAAACAGAGATGTGGTAGAAACTTTGCCAGTAATTTTCTCTTGCCTTATTCCTAATTGTGTACCATGTATGTAGAAACTTTGTAATTACCCATGATTGGGGTTATTCCTTTCATTGAGATGACTGTATCTTCATCGTGAACATAAATAATTTGCCAGTAATTTTCTCTTGCTAAATTTGTTTTATCCTGTTTTGTACTTAAACAGATGACAGTATCAACACAAAACATTTTACTTGATGCCTGGTAGGGATAAAATTAACTGCTGAAAATTACTAACAAGATAAGTGGTATGATTTGTCCTAGTGCAATGTAATTTACGCCTTTAGGAGACTGTGATGACTTTTACCTCCCTGAGCTTTTTTAAATCCAGCAACATGTATGATTATTTATATTCAAGGTGATCTTTGTTTTGTTCAGACTCTTTTTTTGTCATAAAGACAATGAATTTTGTGATACAGGAGATATTCTTTTATTTAGTTAAGTACTTGTAATTACTTTCTTAGTTTCTTATATTTATGTAAAATTGACCTGTTTGTGTCATGGTTCATCCTCAACTTGTCAGCTGTCACATTAGGGTTCTCAGGAGATTCTAATATCATTGGATTCAGCATTATTTTTTTTTATCAAGTGTTAAACTTGTTATTTTTTAGTTTAATACAACTAGTTATCAAATGAGTTTATTTTCTTCTGTTTCCAAAACTTTCAGCAGGCAGTCTTCCAAAGAAAAATGGGGAGCCTGTTGCAGCTACAAAATTGAATACTGTGTACAGCTCAGAGCATAATGAGACATCTAATGCTGCTGCTTTGTGTGATGCTGGGGATCATGAGGTTGTCATCTAGCTGCACAACCTGCGTGTGTAGTGCATTTTCCTTAACTGACTTTTGATGTTTCTTTGAGTTTGACAATGTATTCACAACATTTGATATGCCCTTCACCATTTTGTCATCTTATTTCATAAGTGATGTTTAATACAGTATCCCTGGAAACTTATCATACCAAAAGAAATAATATAAGGAAAGGAGAACTATTTGTGTTTGGACCATTAAGATTCTGTTGTATGATTTCTTAATTTGTATTGCAGGATTGTAATGAGGAACCGTGTATATTTTCTCCTGCTTTCCGCATATCTAAAGTTTCTGGAGGGGAAATTGCCAATGGAGGTAGGTGATGAAATTGATCTTTTTGTTAATAGAGCTGTTATTTATATTCTTATTGTCTCTGCTATATCACATGTTTAGTCAACTTCATCAAATTGTTTCGGAGTGGGGACCAGAAATTTCACCAAGGCAGTAGAACATACTACTCAACAATTGATATGCAGGATGGTCAGGTTGCTCGAGACACTTTTGAATCTACTTCCGGCGAAGATGACGAAACATGTCATAATGGCATAGGAGTTGATGCAAACACATCATCTGCAATATTTTCTATAGATTCTAATACTATGAATTGTTCTTCTAATGGAGATTCAGAAGGAGTTGGCCTTTCATCTGAAGTTTCAGCTATATATCTTGCCATGAAGAATTCAAAATTGGAGTGTGAAGATGAGTACGATCAAGATTGCATGTCAACTAAGGAGGAAGAGGATGATTATGAAGAATTTGACGACTTTGATCCTTATTTATTCATAAAGAACTTGCCTGAGTTGTCGTCAGTTGTCCCCACATTTCGGCCATTGCTGCTACCAAAACAGACGCGGAGCTGCCCTCCTACCACTCTTGTTTTGGATTTGGATGGTAAGGAATTCAGATACTTGGTTAAGTTACACAAAAATAAGGGTAGCTCAAACATGTTTATCATGTGTTGTTTTGTTTGCTTGTTATTCAGTCATGCTATTTGATCTAGATGTGCATTTACATGTTACATCAAGCTCTTAGTTCATCTCTTGGTTTCATTTGTATCCATGAAGAATATTGTGGAAACTGCTTTTTTTTCTGCTCTTTTTTTTTTAACTCAAAAAGTTTTTGTTTATTCCTAATAAAAGTCACGTATTAACATTTATTCTTTATGAGTTGTCGTGTAAAATCTTTTGACTATTGTGTTATTAATTGAACCTTTTTTGGTTCAAACATGTTTTCCAGATCAGAAAACTATCAGCCATGGCAAATGAAACTGCTCTTTGTTTTTCTCATTTTGATCTATGACCAGATCAGAAAGAACTGATGTCTGGTGTCATGCTTGTGGTTGAAGAAGCAGCATTTTTCATTTTATCTTTTGCTTGTCCAGTTGTAAAATGTATGTTTTCCAGTAATCTACATGCTTGTGGTGTCCTTGTAGCTGTTGATGCTCTTCAAACTTCAAAATTTTAATTGAAATGTTGATTTGGCAGAGACTTTGGTGCACTCCACACTAGAACCTTGTGATGATGCAGACTTCACATTTCCTGTGAACTTTAACCTCCAGGAGCATACAGTCTATGTCCGATGTCGTCCTTATCTCAAAGATTTTATGGAGAGGGTTTCCTGTCTTTTTGAGATCATTATATTTACAGCTAGTCAAAGTATTTATGCAGAGCAGCTTCTAAATGTGCTTGATCCAAAAAGGAAGATATTCCGTCATCGTGTTTACCGTGAATCTTGTGTTTTTGTGGAGGGGAACTACCTCAAAGATTTGTCAGTTCTTGGCCGCGATTTGGCGCGTATTATTATAATTGACAATTCTCCTCAGGTACATTAGAGTTTTATTCTTTTATAGTGAATTTTCGAGTTTTCATTAGGAGTATTCAATATAAACTTACTCTACAGTCAGAACTCGATAGGGACTGTCTGGCAGACAGTACTTGGCAATACTACAATTGATGAGTGGTATCTTCATAACATGGAAATAATTAGTGTATTTAACTGAACAGTTTTACCAACTTCTTGAAAAGTACTGCAAGTCCGTACTCTGTAATAACTAATAACAACAATCATGAAATTGTTTTTATCTAATATCCATAACTGTCGTTGTTAGATGTCATTAGGAACTATGTTTTTGTTCTAATAAAAGACAACTGTATTCTAACCAAGTGGATTTGTGTGTTCTATAACTGTTAAGTAATCAAGAATTATTTTCAATTTGTATAGTTATTGAAATTTCAATTATCAGAAAGTTGAGGGTTTTCTTTTATTCTCAGGCATTTGGATTCCAAGTGGACAATGGTATACCTATTGAGAGCTGGTTTGATGATCGTTCAGATCAAGAATTGCTTTTAATACTTCCTTTTTTGGAGGGCTTAGTAGGGGTTGAAGATGTTAGGCCATTGATTGCGAAGAAATACAATCTTCGGGAGAAAATTGCTGCAGCTGCTTATCCTCTAGATCCAAATAGAGTAGATCCTTTGGAAAGGTGAGCTTCAATGTGAATATGAAGATTCTAATGAGGGCTTATCTCTTTCCTGTATTATTATACAATTTAATTTGAGGAAAGGCCTATTCTCTTTGCTGAGAATTCCATTGGAATATTTGAGATTTGAAATTGAAGTGTGATTCTAACCAGATAGAAAATGTTCATTGTTGTAATTGTGCTTGAGAGTTGAGAAACCTTCCTACAAGGAAGATGATTCATTATAGGTAATACAATGAAGTTAGCTTGGAATAAAAAGATTTATAGTGGTTTAATTTAATATTTCATATACTTAGTTAAAAGTTTGAAGGTGATATTTTACATTTTGATACATGGAATTCATTTCAAATTATGAATCCATTGTAGAAAATTTTAAAAGCTATTGTATACAAATTATGGGTTCTAAATGAATTTTTTGAGAAATTGCAATTGAATGCTTTCAAATTTTATGAAATTCTTTCATTCCAAACAAGCTTGATTTGGCTTAAATTTTCAAAAGTTGATGTTACTAGAGCTTTATAAAACTGGGCTTAAAGCCCAACAAATATAAAACTGGAATTTGTAAGTGGTAAAATATTTGAATTTGGTGGCTATTGAAAATTTAAACTGCTACTCGTTTCAAAATTTCACCACAATACCACAGCAATCAAAACGACAGCACTCTTGTCCTTCGGATCAGAGTTCGTATTCCATACCCTAAAGTAGCATTTTACCGAACCAATGGCTCCGTGGTTTCCATTACCAATCACTTCTTCTATTACTAAATTACCCCCAATATTTCGATTGAAATGACAAAAATATCCAGTCTTCCTAACCTAACCATGGTTAAGTTTCCTAACGGTCTTTATTAATGCCCTCAAATTCCCTTCCCTCTGGCGCCACTCTCCAATTTTTTTTTATTTCGATTCAAATTTTCGAAGCCAAACGCTCTTAGCTCTCTCTCTCTCTCTATCTAGGATTCTCAGTTTTTCTCTAAAAACTCCACAACAATGGTGAGCAGAGAAAATCTCTGTTTGATCCTCCATTTTCTGCTTCATTTTCAACCTTTCTTCGTTTCTCTAATGCTTTTATCGTCATTTCTCTTCTTAATCTGACGTTGTTTCATCCATTTCCTGTTTCAGGTTGTAGCACAGAAAGTTAAGGAAGCGGAGATCACCGAGCAGGACTCCCTTCTTTTGGTATTGACGATGAACTTCGCCGTTTATTCATTTTAGAGCTCTTGATGACTCTGTTTGTGATTATCTTCCTCTAATTTCTATTTCATAGGATTTTAGCGTAGATTTTACAATTTTCAATTTTCAATTATAAAAATCTCCGATTAAACACCGCAGCTGAGATGCTAGTTAGATAAAATTTGAAAACTCTCTTCCGAACTTTGTGTGTAAATTTTTGGATTCATTTAGATCTGAACCGTATATGTGTGTTTTTTTTCAAATGTCTACTGGATATGATAGTTTGAGCTGAAATAAGTTCAATGTGGTGTAAGACTACAGATCTTGTTAACTCATTTTAAGAAATTTCATAATTATATGTTAACTCTTAAGTTGATCTTATGTTGTATCCTATAACTGTTTTGAATAGACAAGGAACCTGCTCCGTATTGCCATATTCAATATAAGTTACATCAGAGGCCTATTTCCAGAGAAGTATTTCAATGATAAATCTGTTCCTGCTTTAGGTATGCTTTTTCTTCTGTCATTTTCTTTTTTAATTTTGCACAAGTATATGAGATGTTGATTGGTTATTTCCCTTGAAATTATGACGTGATCAACAGAGATGAAGATCAAGAAATTGATGCCTATGGATGCAGAGTCTCGTAGACTGATTGATTGGATGGAGAAAGGCATGTGGTTTCTCGATGATAATAATAATCATTATTTTCTTTTAGTCAGATTTGATGGTCTCAGCCATCAGTTTTGTTTAACGCAATTTGAATTTATTATCCGCTATCCTTTTTTTAGGTGTCTACGATGCATTGCAGAAAAAATACTTGAAAACGCTTTTATTCTGTGTGTGTGAGGCAATAGAAGGCCCAATGATTGAGGAATATGCATGTAAGTATGTTTTCTGATTCATCACATTGTGCATGCGGCAAATTGCGAATAGAAGGATAATATTCAAGCTATCTTGAGAAAAATAGCAAATGATGTTGTTCTTGTGGTCTAAGCAGTAAACAATTATAACTTGGCACTTTCTGTAAGCTACTGATTGTTATCACCCAATAATTGCTAATTGGTTTTCCCTGCGGACATTTGGTTTTATTTCTTTTACCTTTTAAATTACACCTGCAAAAATTACAGTGGCTGTTTTTATTTTGCAGTTTCCTTTAGTTATTCTAATTCTGAAAGTCAAGAGGTTTCAATGAATATCAATCGCATTGGAAACAAGAAACAGGGAGGCACCTTCAAGTGTAACTCCACAACAGAAATTACTCCAAATCAGATGAGGTAATAGCAACCATATCCCATTTTTATTCTGAATCTCTTCCTGTTGTTTATGTTCAAAACTTTTAAGTTTTTTGTTAATTTATGGCACATTGCTAATATTCAGGAGTTCTGCGTGTAAAATGATTCGTACACTGGTTCAGTTGATGAGGACTCTGGATAGGATGCCTGAAGAGGTAAATCCATTTAGACACTAAGAATGTGTTGTCTGATATTGCAAGCTGCCTGCATTTTGAATGTACACAGTGCCTAAAAGGTGTGTGCCTATGTATCTGTATACTTACTACAAGAAATCTGATCGTTCTTTTTTTTTTTTCATTTTTTTAATTTCAGCGTACTATACTGTTGAAACTCCTCTACTATGATGATATAACGGTATGTCAGTTAACTGCATTCTTCAAAGTAGTTTATATACAGTTGTACTTAAGTGTTGCTCTTTATGATATAGAACATTAAATTTGCTGATATTTCTAAGTCAAGCATTTGAGGTCATTTATGAGATTGTGCCTATTCTTTCTTCTATATAAGTTTGGTGGTTTCAGACAGGTAGGCTGGTCAGATATGATTGTGACGAAAAATTTTGAGCTGCTTTAATTTTTTTGTTGCATATAAGGTGCATGAAGTTTTACTTGTTTTTGCATAAGGAAGAAAGATTGGTTTAAGAACTTGAGAAGTACTTCAGAATATTTTTCACTTCCCATTTAATGAAAACATTTAACATAAAAAAAGAATATGATGCACATGTTTGACCTTGCAGCCAGCAGATTATGAACCTCCGTTCTTCAGAAGCTGCTCAGAAGAGGAAGCCCATAACCCATGGAATAAAAGCCCCCTCAAAATGGAGGTTGGCAATGTCAACAGCAAGCATTTTGTCCTTGCTCTCAAGGTAAGGACTGAACATTTTGCTAATGGCTTACAATTCAGATTCAGGGCTTTTATTTCTGACAAATTTTTGTTTAACTGGTAATTTGTACAGGTAAAGAGTGTGCTTGATCCTTGTGAGGATGAAAATGATGATATGGAAGAAGATGAGGTGAGCTTAGGAGCTGATTCTCTACAAAAGGATGATTCTTCTGAATCTGACAGTGAGGTGAGAATTCACTGCATTCTTTTAATTTTATGCTTTAGCTGCCCCTTGAGAATTCAATTGAGTTGGAATATGATGTATAATATAGTAATTTAACTTATACATGTTAACTTTTTTCATCGTATTTCTTGCAAATCTCAGGCTAACCAATCAGAAGAAGATAGATACGTAGTTGCACCAGTTGGTAATTACATGAGCTCTTTTCACTCACTTCAATTCCAGTTACCTTCTTGCTGTATTTGGAGAGTTTGATGCTAGAAGTAATTACTACATATCTTGACAGACAAGGAACGACCAGAGGAAGACAATGGCATGGTTGATGAAGGTAACATTTCAAATTGAACAAAGGACTACAGAACAGTCTTCACATCATAATGGGAGTTAGCAACACAACCTTATGGCCTTTTCAAAATAAAAATGAAAAACTGGACTTGCAATTTAACAAATTGGTCTCTCAAAATTTTATTTCATTTCCTTTTTCTTTTTAAGTTGAAATATATGTATTGGTCCACACAGTGTTGGGTTCTTCTCTGGGCAGGATTAGTCCTTGACTAATTATCTGTTATATGTTGTGCAGATGATACTCAGGATCCAGAGGAGGATGAACAGCAATTGACTAGGGTGAAGGATTGGATCACTGCTCATCACCTTGACACTGTAGGACTTAATGATGTTCTCTCCAATTTCCCAGATATATCAGTGGTAAGAGGTTCTTCTCCTCTCTCTAAATTTTCAATTTTTTCTCTTAAGTATAATAAAGTAATTATGTTGCACCTAGCTGATTGAAATTTTGAGATTCATTATGTTGATTTTGGTTTTACTAATGCAGGCATTGACTGAAGGTATCGGAGCTATTGATTATCGTTAACCCTTAAACAGGAAAGGGAATTGCTGCAGTTTTTCTTTTCTTAGTTCTCTTCTATATTGATTCCTGTTCATTGAATTTCAGAAATTATGGACAAGCTTGTCAAGGAAGGGGTTTTATCAAAAACTGGAACAGATACTTACACCAAAAACAAACAAAAGGTTCTACTTCTGTTCTATTAGTTCAATTTCATTTCTCATGGATTTGTTTTGTTCATAGTCCTTTTCTTTTGTGATGGAACACAATACTAGAAATCCGACTTTGAGTTCACTCTAGTGAAAGAGGAAATGGATGGCCAAGCAATCCCAAATGGTAACAAAGCTCTGCAGATCATTGATCACATGTACATGAAGGTTAGTTTTCCTGTGTTGCTGAGGAGGTGGGGTCTATGGAGATTTAAACTCACTAGTCATTTGAATTTGAATGTTTAAGAAAACTTAGTTGATTTTAATTCAAGTATATCATTATTGCCATTTCATTTAATTTGTGTTTCCCAATTTATAAAATTTGCATTTGTCAAAGAACTATATATAACCAACAGGATTCATATGACAGTTTTCTTGAAATTATTTCCCACATTACATGCCCTGACTTCAGTTCCTACAATTTCAGGCTTTATATCATGCTCTTCCAATGAATTATGTGACAGTTGCAAAGCTTCAGTCTAAGCTAGATGGAGAGGCAAATCAGACAACTGTACGCAAACTAATTGATAAAATGACCAGAGATGGTTATGTGGAAGCCAAAGGAAACCGTAGGCTAGGTATGTTGGCAAAACAGAAGCTATTAATTTTAATAATTGGAAAAGCCAACTATGGTGAATTTAATAGTAATTTTTCACAGGTAAGCGTGTGATCCATTCAATTCAAACTGAGAAAAAGCTTATGGAAGTGAAGAAAGTCTTGGACAATGATGTTATGGTAATAAATATGATAATCATTTCACTGCTTTAGCACTTTATCAATATTTAGTTGTGGAATTCCTTTTCTAATTGTTTTACATTTGATAAGGATGTTGATAACGAAGAACAAAATACCAAGTCCAAGGATAATCTAGAATTCCAGAAAATAGGTACCTCCCCAAATAATTCTTAGATTTCCAGTTTTTGCCTCTTTTATTATACTGTTTATATATACAAGCAAATTCCAACGAAAAAATTTTCTATATCAGGGTACAACTATAGGGATACCTCAACATGTGGTGTCCTCCATTCAATTGGATCAGATCTTACACGCATGAAGGTTAGATCTGACATTAATCATGATGGATCAATCAGGAGTGAGCAGACTGTATCAAGGACAAAAGACCTTGGTAACACTCCCACAAGCAGAGCTGAGGTTAGTATATTATTGGGCAACAAATCCTAATAAGTAATAATTATTCCACAGTTGATTAATTGATGATTTACTTTTGCAAATCAACAGCCAGTTGCTTCCAGAGAAAGTTTTGCTCTAGGAAATGAGAATGGCAGAGTAAATGGAAACACAAATAACTGTGATGAGGCAGATACAATTATCTGCAGCAGATCCTCTCAAGACAAGAGGACTAGGAAAACAAGCACAGTAAGCTTCAAATTCCTCGCCAATATTTACATATTGCAGAGCTACTAGTAAAACCTTTATTTTTTTATTTTTTATTTTTTAGGAGTATGAGTGACATTTTCTTCCCTTGGCAGGTTAAGGAGCCTATTGTCCAGTACATGAAACGCCAGAGATCTCAAGCTGTTTGAAAAACTTCTGGTGTTCGTTCGTGAATTTCCTCTCATTTTGAATGGAAAGAAGTAAAAAAAACCTTTTTTTCTCAAGTTATTACTTGCAGAAAGTAAACATAATATGATATATATATCCCTATAACTGCTAATATGATAATTGGGAACATAGCATTTCATGTATAGAAAAGGAAATTTGGGTCGAATAGGCCCATTATGATTTGTTTTTCAGGTATAGAAAAAGGAAATTTGGGCGAGTTGGGCCATTGAAAGCATTAATAAGTTGTGCTGTTTACACATAGCTTAAAGGTATTAGTTTGTATTTTCCAGCTTAAATCCAACACACCCAGTCCTAATCCTAGTCAACGTAATTAAAATTTCCTTCTAAATAGACAAGGGTTATCTCCTAATTAATATACCTTATTATATTGATGATTTTTCATTATTATAACAGTATAGTTTTGTTAGTTTGTTTTTTTTACCATTTTTCTTGTTCTCATCTTATCCTTATTGGCAACTGGAAAGTTGTCGAGCCCACTGATTGTTAGTATTTATTTTAAAAATAGGTTCAAGTATTTGTTCATTTTACTCTTATTAGTAATTAAAATGTGTAGTATTTATCTATTCTTAAAATTAATAAAAAAAAATAATAAATGAGTATAAATAAAAATATAATAAAATTTATGGGTTGATAAATAATAAATGATATTTTTTTAAATAATATAAAAAAAATAATCTTTTTGAATGAATAATATTTTTCCACTGAGCACCTAGGATTGTAATTTTGGTGATTTAGTCCCATTGTTGGCAAATGTCTTTTCCACTAAGCACCTAGGATTGTAATTTTGGTGATTCAGTCCATTGTTGTTGGCAAATGTCTTTTTCCACATTATCACGGTGACTCAGTCCATTGTTGTTGGCAAATGTCTTTTCCACATTATCACATGCCACCTCTAGAGGACAAGAGACCAATGACCTTGTCTCAGGCCGAACGAGGATGACTTCTTAGATAATCTTCATTATGATGTTTATTATGAGGTTGAGGTCTACAAGTCTTTATGTACATAATTATTTTTAATATATATATTAAGATTTCTAATTTATTTATTTAAATATTTTCATATTTTTATATATACTGAATTATTTAATGTTTTATTAAATAAAATTAGAGAACATTTTTAATATATTAAACGTATTTACATTATAATTTTATTTGATTGATATTTTATATGTCTGAATCTGTTAATATTTTTAAAATAAATTTATTATTATTTTTCAATCATTATTTATGAATTTTATAAATACAAAAAAAATATAAGTGATACTAATAATCAAATATATATATATATGTTATCAGATAAGATTTCGAGAGAAAATTAGAAAATGTATTGTATTTCTATACAACTTGATAAAATGAATTATACAACCAATGCTACCTACTTATATTAGTTAATGTACATAATCATAGGTATAATTTAAGGAGAATACAGCTGGAGTGCACATGGTGAAGTTGGCAGAGTTGTTGTTGAAGTTGCATTTGTTGACTTGCATGCTGATATCTTTCACATTAACACCCCCCTCAAACTCAAGGTGGTATCGTGGATGCCAATTTGAGTTTGCTAAGCAAATCTTGGAATTGAGTGGAAAGATGTGTTTTGGTAAAAATATCAGCTGTTTGATTAGCAGATGAGACATAATGTAAAATTATGGTACCTTGAGTGACATGGTGGCATACAAAATGACAATCGATTTCAATATGTTTTGTATGTTCATGAAAAACATCATTGTATTTCTATACAACTTGATAAAATGAATTATACAACCAATGCTACCTATTTATATTAGTTAATGTACATAATCACAGGCATAATTTAAGGAGAATGCAGCTAGAGTGCACATGGTGAAGTTGACAGAGTTGTTGTTGAAGTTGCATTTGTTGACTTGCATGCTGATATCTTTCACATTAACACCCCCCTCAAACTCAAGGTGGTATCGTGGATGCCAACTTGAGTTTGCTAAGCAAGTATTGGAACCGAGTGGAAAGATGTGTTTTGGTGAAAATATCAACTGTTTGATTAGCAGAGGAGACATAATGTAAAATTATGGTATCTTGCGTGACATGGTGGCGTACAAAATGACAATCGATTTCAATATGTTTTGTACGTTCATGAAAAACTTCATTGTGAGAAATCTGGATAGCACTTTTATTATCATAATGAAGTGGAGTTGCAGAAGTGTGTGTGACACCCATATCAGTTAGTGACTATTGTAATCAAAGTAATTCAGATGTAGCATCAGCAAGGGCACAATATTCATATTCAGTGCTAGAGCGGGCAATAACAATTTGCTTTTTGCTACGCCAAGAAATAAGAGGATCACCCAAGAAGAAACAATAACCAGTGGTAGAACGACGATCAGTTGGATTCCCATCCCAATCAGCATCAGAATAGCCAGATAATATCAAAGAGAAATTGACAGAGAAGTGCAAACCATGAAATAGAGTTCCTTTGATATAACAAAGAATCCGAATTACGGCAGCAAAATGAGTTGAGTGAGGAGCAGACATGAATTGGCTTACCAAATGAACAGCATAAGAGATGCCAGGTCTAATGACAGTGAGATAAACTAGACTCCCGACCAATTGGCAGTACAGTGTGGGATTGTCAATAGGAGTGCCATCTAGAGGAGTAAGTTTGCAGTTGAGCTCCAAAGGAGTTGATACTGTTTTACTGTCTGTAAGACCTGCTCGAGAAAGTAGATCAGATGCATACTTTGCTTGAGATAGATAATAGCCTTAAGAAGTATGAGAAACTTCAAGACCCAGAAAATCGCTAAGAGAATCAAGATCTTTCATTTCAAAATGTTGACTGAGATAACGTTGAACTTCTGAAATCCTAGATGTATCACTACCTGTTATGATCATATCATCGACATATAGTAACAGAATTACAAGTCCTTGGTCAGTGTGACGAGTGAATAATGTTGAATCATATTTACTAGAGACAAAGCCAAATTGAGTAAGTGTTGTACTAAATTTGGCAAACCAGGCCCGAGGAGCTTGTTTTAGCCCATACAGAGCTCGCCTAAGCTTACAAACTTTATGAGAAGAAGGATAACCAGGAGGAGATTTCATATAAACCTCTTCAGTCAAATCACTATTGAGAAAATCATTTTTGACATCCATTTGAAAAAGTTTCCATTTTCTGACAGCCGCAATGGCTAATAGACTGCGTACATATGTTAATCGAGCCACTGGAGCAAATGTTTCTTCATAGTCTGTTCCATATTCTTGATTGTAACCCTTGGCTACTAGACGAGCTTTGTAACGTTCAACAGACCCATCAGAACGAGTCTTGATTTTGTAAATCCATTTACAACCTATAAGAGTTTTTCCAGAAGGAAGATCGACTAGGTCCCAAGTATAAGTTTTCTCCAAGGCTTGAATTTCCTCAATCATAGCTTGCTGCTAAAAAGGGTCAGTACTTACTTCACGATAATAGTGAGGTTCGTGAAGTGTTGCAATAGCATAATAACAGTGAAAATCTCTAAGGTAAGAAGGAGTTTCTCTTACCCGAGATGACCGACGGAGAGTGGTGTCAAGTGGAGGTGTAGGTGCTGGATCAACAGTTGTAGCAGGTTCTTGAGACGCGGGTGGGCATGAATCAGTCGTGAGAGTATCAGAACCACCTGTGTCAGAACTTGGAAATAACTCAATAGAGGGATTAGTGAAGAACAATGACTCTGTAGTAATAGAATTGTGAAATTTAGATAGAGTGGAGAACAGAGTGCTTTCCCAAAAGGTAATATGACGAGAAATACGTAATTTATTAGAAATAGGATCCCAACAACGATATCCTTTATGTTCAATTCCATAACCAAGGAAACAACACAAACGAGCACGTGGTTCTAGTATGTTCATGGGGTTGCAAAAGAACAAAACTGGCACATCCAAAAGGTTTAAAGATTTTGTAGTCTGGAGTTTTACCATACAATTTTTCAAAAAGGGATAAATTGTGGAGAACTAATGTAGGAACTCGATTAATGTTATTTACAGCAGTGAGTGTTGTTTCCCCCTAAAATTTTTCTGGACATGAGGCGGATAGAAGAAGAGCACGAACAGAGTTTAAAGTATGACGATGTTTTCATTCTGCACGCCCATTTTGTTGGGAAGTATGAGGACAAAAACGTTGAATGACAGTGGCGTTTTGATAAAGAAAATTAAGTAAAGAGGAATCCCGATATTCCATAAAATTGTCTGTTCGAAAAGTTTTAATAGTACATGAAAACTGAGTTTTGATCATGGTGGCAAATTGAATATAAATTTGTGGCAATTCAGAATGATTTTTTAAAAAATATATTCAAGTGAAACGAGAATAATCATCAATAAATATCACAAAGTAACAAAAATCATTTACTGATGTTCGCCAAATAATATACTGTTCAAAAGCGACTCGCAAGTATACAGGGCAATTGTAGTATATAGGAAGCACCCAAGGTAGTATTCTCTTAAGGAATTACAAATGGATTTTAATTGTTTCGAATTAAAGTGAATTTAATTGTAAAAATATTTTTTTTGTTTAATTTTTT
>CATKHJ010875152.1:0-18481 GCA_949750685.1 Vernicia montana
TATTAATATTGCTAATATTATAAAATAATCCCCGGCAACTGCACCAAAAACTTGATGTGCCGAAACGCACACTAACTAACTGCAAGTGCACAGGTCGTTATCAAGTAATAAAGTGATCAATGAGTATCATTTCCCACGAGAAATTTAATAAGTACTAGCACAAACTTCAACTATTGTCTAGTGAATAATCAATCAAGGATAATTAAAACTAAAACTAAAACTAAACTAAAATATGAGAAGATTGATAGATATAAAGAAGAGTAAAGCTGTCTAGATATGAATCCCCTAGCATCTCATAAATGTCATGAAAAATGGAATCAATTAATCAAACAATGCATTGAATTGGCGTTCCACTAATTTAGATTAAAACCTCTCTCGAGCGATTTAATCCCTATTCCCTAGGTAAAGTGCAAGGAATCTCTTCTCAAACACAATCAAATAGTTCATGCATTAAGAACAATGAACAAAATACAAAAGGGTTTTGTAGGCCTATCTCTAGTACCCTAAGCAACCCTCAATCTCTATGAGTGATCAATCCATATTAAGGTATCTCTACTCATTTAACATGGAAACAATATCTAATCAACAAGCTAGCAATTGCTAATTAGAATAATAAGATTTATCATATAAATAAGACAATCAAAGATGAATTAATCAAATCTTATATTATTCAATCCATACAATTAAGAAGTAGAGTTCATCAATATCTAAATAGAAAACAATTAGTTCATAATAGAATTCGAAGATAATAAATAAAATAAAGAAGAAATAAAGAATCCTAAACCATCCATGGATGATGTTGAAGAAATCCTCCCTTTAATCGTTGATTTCTACTTCAAATCTATACAATATGGATCTTTAATCTTGATTTACACTTCAATCTCTCGAAAATAAAAGTCCTAAACTATCTACGAACCAAGGGCAGCTAGGGTTTAGAAAACCATCCCAAAAGCCCCTCTTCTCCCTCTTTAAAATGCCTTTTAAAGGCTTAAAATCTCGTCTACACGCCCTTGTACCTGGGCGTGTAGGTTGCTGCCTCTTCTCTAAAATTCATCATGTATAAGGGCAGGTACACGCTTAGGAATAAGGGCTTATTCTTGGGCGTGTAGGCTACTATGTCTTTTGATTCTTTGACCGTTTTCTTCCGTTTTGCTTCTTGGCTTCGTAGTTTCTTGAAAGATCAATCCATGGCACCTAAAACATAAAAGAATGCTGGAAAAACACTAAACAAACAAATTAAACTCAATTTAAGGATAAAATTCATTAAGAACAAAGGGTAAAATGTAGTCAATTAAGCACTTATCAGTGGAAAACTTTTGACTTGATGGGTCGGCTCGGGAAGTCACAACCCAATCTCGCTTTGCAAAGCAAGGAGCAATAGCAAAGCAAGAAAAATAAACTTTAAAACTAAAATGCTCGTTCCTTTCGAACCAAGCTTAAAAATTGTTTGCTTTGAGATCAAAGGGTTGACCAAGCAAATTTTCTGATGCTAAATGAGTTGGGGGGGTCTCCTTTATATAGAGAGAAGGTTGAAGTTTGAAAATAAAAAGTTTCGATGTGGAATTTGGCATTATGAAGCTTAAAACCGCAAACAGGCATTTTGGACCGCACAAGGGAAATGGTGACCGCATAGAGGCATCAGTGACCTCACAGAAGGAATTTTGAATTGCACAAGGGCTATGCGATTTCACAAAGGCCTTGTGCGGTCATCATGGTGGCCTATGCGGTCACTGATTGGCTTTCGACGCCTGGTTTCATCGATTTTTGTCGTTTTGACCTATTTCAACTCCATTTTTTGCAATTGCAGTTGCGTTGTTCTTCGTATTCAATCCCAGATGATTTAAGGATGGTTTAGAGGCTTGAGGGATGGGTCCTAAGTCCCGAGGCTCGGATTCTTGGTTTTTAGGGTTTTGGCGATCTTTGGCGGTTTTGGCTTTCGGAGGTCTATTTACCGAGTCTAAGTGCCTCTAGAGTTTGGTTGTATGTCGGAGGGTGCAAAATTAAGGGTTCACGATTGGCAAGAATAACTACATATTTGTTTTCATATATTTATTTTTTAAAAATTGAAATGATGGCCTTGTAGCATATATTTGTTTTCAAAATTTTAAATGATGGCTTTATAAGAAATTCATACAGGGCCATCATTAATATTCCGAAACATTGCAACTATTATTGATGGCTTTTTTCATTAATATTCTGAAACATTTCTGCCATTATTGATGGCTCTTTTCTTCTACATATATATATATATATGAAAGTCTTTCACGGTCTCAAGAATATTTAGAGACTATTTTATTTTCATAGGCAAGACTAACTATTAGTTTCAAAGAAAGGAGCATCTGGCATAGGCAGCAAGCCTTCGGATGGCTTTCTCGGTATGATTGAATTCTATTTTCACATGTAGGATCATTATATTATCTGACTTTGAGGAGTCTACTTACAAGCGAGGTAACAATCTAATTTATTATGTTGTTAATTTTTTAAATGTTTAAGTTTAATATATAATTAGAATTATATGTTGTATATAATTTATTTTTTCTTAAATTAGTGATAGGCGCTGTTAAATTTAAATATTATTAATATAATGATTAAACTTACTAATCAGAAACTAAAAATCCTTATTTATAGTGTAATTAATTAATTATATCATATTATTCCAAAAAAAGTTCAATCATTTAATAGTCGTTTAGGACCCTTAAGACAGTTCAATTGTATAGACTTCACCCAATTAAACTATATTTTATTATATCATAGTGTCCAATTAAGTTTGCACTTTTTTCTTTCTAATTTTGTTGGAAATTAAAAAAAAAAACAATTAAAAGAACAAACAAAATAATAAAAAAATAATGATAAATTGATTTTTACCTTTGGACTATATATATTTTTTTCATAATTTATTTTTTCTTGTCTCTCTCCTAAGATAAATTTTTAACCCAAAAATTAACATTTTGTAATTTGTACTAAAAAATTAAATAACTTCTTGCTCGGTATTCCAATTTATGAATTTTAGAATAAATGCTAATTTGGCTAAAAAATGATGTTAAGCAAAATCCTTAGAATAATGAAATATCAATTTTTTTTTTAATAATACAAATTATTTTGTAATTTTTGTTAGTACTAATGACTATAAGATTTAACAGTTATGTTTCTTGAAATTATATTGTCCCATGTGATTTGATCACTTTCAAGTTTGTCATTATTAAGT
The DNA here is from genome assembly GCA_949750685.1 of Vernicia montana. Lineage (NCBI taxonomy): Eukaryota > Viridiplantae > Streptophyta > Magnoliopsida > Malpighiales > Euphorbiaceae > Vernicia > Vernicia montana. The sequence goes on from CATKHJ010875152.1 coordinate 3,206, forward strand.
TGAAACTCTTAATAATATTGCTTTTAAATATTTTTATACAGTTTCTAATATCACAATGACTCGACGAGGCAACGATGGCAAACCTAGTGATGATATTGGATGGAGATTTATACACCACTTGATAGTAAAAATAGATTAAAAATGACTTGCAATTTTTGTGGGGGATTAGTCACTGGTTGAATTACACGTTTCAAAAAAAATTTAGCAGGAATTGAAGGAGATATATATGTATGTTCAAAAGTGTCAAAACAAGTAAGGGAAGATATGAAAAAAATTTATTTTAGAAACAAAAAGAGCTACAAAAACAAAAAATAGCTAGTAAAAGGCAACTTGATGATGAAATTGTGCATATGCGTACTGGTGGAGAGGATGATACTGATGATGAGTAGGATGAAGATTTGCAATACGTAAGACAAGTAAGCCTTAGGCAAGTTGAAATTGACTCATACAGAAGAAGCAGTGGACATAATTATGATGATGGTGGTTCTAGTGATATTCAACCTACTAAACCAACCATGGGACATTCTTTTAGTGTTAGAAACACAAGAGATACACAGACTAAGAGAATTTCTAGTCAATCTACTAGGTTTGCTCCTAACTGACCAACACTTGCTGAAAGATTAAAAGTTGTTGAGGTAGACTTGGAAATAAAAAGGGATAGGAAAAAACAAACAAAAATTAAATCAACTTGGTTCAAAAAAAAAATAAGGAGAAGTTGATGTATGCTTTTGGGCGCTTTATGGTTCATAATATATTATCATTTGTTGTTGCCGAGTCACCATGGACTCGACCTATGCTTAGAGTTGCAGCAGAAGTTGGTCCACAAATTTCACCCCCTACAACTTATGAAATTGCTAAGGTATGATTACCTAAGGAATATAAGTCGATGAAAGAATATATTACTTCTTTTGCAGGGATTTGGAAGGAAAGGGGTGTTTCTATCTTATGTGATGCATGGACAGGGCCTACCAAGATGAACATTATTAATTTTCTCGTTTATTCAAATCATGGCACCATTTTTCACAAGTCAGTGAATGCATCAGACATTAAGAAAAAAGATGGAAATTATTATTTTTGTCTATTGAAAAAGGTTGTTGAAGAAGTTAGAGCTGATAAGGTCATACAAATTGTCACAGATAATGACTCTGCGATGAAATTTGCAAGTAAAATGATCATGAATAATTTTACTCACATATATTGGACAGTTTGTAGTACCCATTGTATTGATATCATTTTAGAAGATATTGGGAAGAGATCCCTAAAAAGTAGATGCATTGAAAAGGCGAAGAAAATCACTAGATTTATTTACAATTTCAATTGGGTGGCAAATTATATGAAAAAGTTCGCAGAAGGGAGAGAGTTGCTACGACCTAACGTTACTAGATTTGCCACAAATTTTATTGCATTATAGAGCATCGTTCGTAATCAAATAAATTGGAAGAATATGTTCGAATCAGAAACATGGATCAATTGTAGATATAGTCGGATGACAGATCCACTAGCTGTTGAGGTAAGGGAAACCATTTTGGCTACAACTAGAGAAGGGAGGATATTTTAGCAAAATGCAAGTGACGTACTGAAAGTTCAAGAGCCTCATTTAAAAGTAATAAGACTAGTTGATGGGGATGATAAACCAACAATGTGATTTTTATACGACGCAATGGAAATAGCAAAAACGGCCATCAAAGAAAATTCTTCATATTTCAAAAATTATTGGTCCATTATTGATACAAGATGTAACGTTCAATTACATAAGGATTTGCATTTTGCTGGTATGTTATTTTTTAAACCTTTAAATTTGTAAAATTAATTAAAATTAAAATTCATTTACAAATATTTTTTTTATTACTACTTCAATCCCCAGTATCAATATGGTGCAAATTATAACATTACCGAGAATATTGAATTAATGTAAAGAGTAAGAAAAGTAATAAGAAGGTTAGAACCTGATGAAGATGCACAAGTTAAAGCTCTTTTACAAGTAAGTTATCTAATAAAATATCATTAATTAAAAATAAAATTATTTAATTGTGGGGGATTAATATTGTTGCTTTATCAACAAATAGATGTTTACTTTTCAAGAGCAAGGAGAATCTTTTGGGTCATCAATTGCTCAGAGAGCAATCAAGCAATCAACTCTAAGTAGATTGAAGAGGGCGTTTTATGTGGGCTTTGTCCTTGTAATATATTTTTGCAATCTATTGTGTTCTAAATATATATATATTTTGCAATATAGCTGAGTGGTGGATTAATTTTGGAGAGTCTACACCAGAACTTTAAAAGATTATCGTGCGAGTTTTGAGTCAAACAACATCGGCAACAAATTGTGAAAGGAATTGGAGCACCTTCAACATCATTCATACAAAGACTAGAAACATATTAAAGTATAAAAAAAATTACATTATCTAGTCTATATGCATTATAGTATGAAGCTGAAATTAAGAAACATAATGCAAAAGTCTCAGCAAGAATTGGATGAAAGTTATAATCCAATAAACTTGGATTATATTTTTGAAGAGCATGATCCTTTAACTCCATGGTTGGAAGAATCAGAAGCTCCTATTTTTTATAGAGAAAATCTTGACTGGTTGAATGATGCAGATGATGAAGAAGGTCCTATCATTGATCTTACTGAGCAAGAATTAGGTGTAACTCCTCCATTTAGATATAGTGTTGACTCTACTTCAGGTGATGGTAGTGGAAATGGTGATGGTGGTGATGATGATGATGGTGGTGATGATGATGATGATTATGGAGGTGGTGGTGTTAGTGTCGGCAGTAGTGGTCTTGGTGGTGGTGATGGGTATTATTTTTCTAATACCCAAGCTAGTCATGGATATCATGTAGACCCAAATTTACCTAGCCAAAGAACTCTTGACACTCCACCAGATTTTACGCCAAGACAACATGGATTTGATTCTAAATTAAGTAGAGATGAAAGTAGTTCTACATCGACATGTGCATATCATGATTTTGTATTAAACCATCCTTATCCTAACCCATTTAGTCCTATATCATATTCTGGATATCCAAATAATAATTGGGATCAACCATATCCACCACCCTCTACCATATATGAGACAGAGACAAACAATGTTTATCAAGGCTATAAAGTGAATGCATTGGATGGAGCTCAATCATTGTTTGATGTCTTTTCATTTGGAGTAAATAACCAAAATGCAAATTAGTTCAATAGCGAGCAAAACAATCAAGATCCTCCACGACACTCTTTTTGGTGGTGATTAGTCAATCTTGTGGTCTATTTATTTTTTCATATTGCCTTATTTACTTAGAATAGGGAGAGAATTTTTTATCACCTTATTCATCTTGAATAACGTGATTTTTCCCCTCATGAATTAATAAAATAAGATTGATTTATCAAAAAAAAATTTAATATTTTTAAGATAAGACAGTATTCTATTAGGAATTTATGTAACTTAATTATTGTTACTATGCATTATTCATAAATATGTTATGTAATTTGAGCTTTTATAATCTAGACTATATTTATTTAAATGTTTATTAATTTAATGTATTACATTTTGGACGTTATAGTTTATTTCTTGTTAATTTGGATGAGTTTGCTAATCATTTTGAAAATTCACGGTAGCGATGGCCGATTCAGCCCGATTCCGTTACACTGATTCTGATACCGATACGATATATAAAATTGATATTTAAAACCCTGCTCGCCACTGAGCTGCTCTTAATACATCATATTTGTGAATACTTAATTTTTTACTCTGGAGCTTGATGATGAGGAACCGTGTGGTTCTTTTTAGATTTGATTCACAAATTATGGTTTTTGGTCTGTTTAAAGGATTTTAAGAATTCAATTGGAAAATGTTTTCAAAAATTCATCAAATTTGAGGAATTTTGAGTTTAATTGCACAAAACCAAAATTTTAGGAATTTATGAAAATTACATTTTGGTCCTTAATAGCAGAAAAATTATGTTTTGGTCCCTGGAGCTGAGACAGACATAAGGTAGAGTCCTGCACCCCTTGTCCTCTATCAGCTCTTATTTTTTAAATTTTTTTGAAATTTTGAATCCCTTCTAATTTTTTATCCCTAATCTGAGAGGATTAGAGATAACAGATCAACCCCCATCCCTTAAAAAGGAAAAAAAAAAAAGGTTTTATTAGATTTTAAAATTAAAATTAAAATTTTAATAAAAATATAAAAGGCTAAAAAATTATTTTCAAAGGGGACTTTTCATTAATTTCTGGGCTGAGGCTTCTGAATTCATTTTCTGGACAATCAAAACTCATTTTTGGAGACTCTCTAGAGGATTTAACATACATATCTAACCTAGACACCTAAACACCACCCTAGTTACATGAATCAAACTAAGAAAAATAACAAAAAGGTACATATTGTGTGTAGTTTCTGTAATCCTAAGGGATGTATCTGTAATACCCTAGGTCTTTCCCTAGTTAAGACTTGTATGTCATGTGTATACATATATGATATAGAAGTAAATATAGATATTCATAAGTCGTGAAACTAGAAAATTTATTAGAAATTTAGTATGAGAATTTCTTATTATAGTGTGCCAAAAATAGTACAGAAGCAATATGGACATGAATTTTTGGGACGTGGAAAATTTCGATGATAGCTTTTAGTCCCAAAAAGATTCAACTCAATTGGAATTTTGTACATGGAGATGTGAAAGAATCAAGGCATATAGGTCAAGTGAAAATGTTCAAAAAAATTATATATATATAGTATTCTTTAAAATTCTTCAAGTGAATTAGGGTTATAATTACTATTACATGTCATATAGTTTACTAAAACCTAGAATATATAGAATAGATGTTTAATGACGAATTAATATATAGAAGTGGTGATTAACTCTAAATTGTATAAAATGCTTATAGACATAAAAGATTGATGAAAATGCATCACATAGGACAACCATCCCTTTTGCCTTTGCTAGTGTATAGGAGCGTAGGAATTGAGGTGAGTAAATGATATATATTATGTCACAATTATGAAATTATTTTTCATGTTATGTTTCATTACAAGATTTTCATGAAAAGAGATTTCGAGCTCCATGTTTTCACAATTATATGCTCCATAAATTTCAAGATTTCTCATTCCATGATTCATTACAAGTTTTTCATGAAAGCAATATAATTATATTTCTAACTTATAAATTCACACACTTTCACATGACAAAATTTTACAAGATTAATGTTTCAAGTTTCATGAATGCATGATTTTCATGAATTTATCAAGCTTCATGAGTTATTATGATAATCCATGTTCACAAATTATTAAAAGCATGAAATTTCAAGTTGATTAAATTATCAAGTTTCCATGTGCATGAATTTACAAGAATGAATTTCAAGTTTCAAGTTTGTATAATTTACATGTTCATGATCCCCATGAATTTACTAAGCTCTTTAATGATTCATGATTATATTTGCAAGTTGTAAACTATTTTTCTTCATTACAAGATGAATATATGAACAGTGCGATAGAAATCATCCAACTGATGGGAGTTCCATCAGGCTATGTGCACATAGTAGCTCACTTGACAGGGCTAAACTTGTTAAGGTTCCACCTAGGGGGGCCAAGTATCCTAGGGCGCAAGTACCTTATCAGTCTTGCGTTTCATGATATAAGTACAAGTTCAAGTTACAAGTTGATTTCTATCTCAATGTGAACAAGGCCATGCTTATTATGTTATCACATTTTATTTCTACTATCTTACTAAAGTTAAGCAAGTTCCAAAATGCTACTACATGTTTGCATTTTCATGAACACGATATATATATATATATATATATATATATATAATTTTATATATGAACACTTAGACTCTACATTTATTTCTTTAATCAAATCATGCAAAGTTATTTAATTTCAATTTAGTATCCAAGACCCTAAAAATTATTACTTCATAAATTGCATTTTCACATTCACAATATATATTGTTTATTCACTGAGTTTTATACTCACCTCGCTCCCTTAAATTTTTTTTTCAAGTTTTTTTATAAGTATCAATAGTCTTCCTCGGTCATTCTTTCTCCATCGAGGAACTTTAAGTTAATGTAAAATTTATTATTTTGATGATGTCTAATCTAGATGTTTTAATGGTGTTTAGGATCAGTAATGTAAGTGCTAAACTTGTATATATGTGTGTAAGATGAATATACATGTGTAATATGATCAAGAATTATGTTCATATACATGAGATGTTAACTTATTTTCATGAATAAAAATGTGTTATAAATGTAAAGTTGAGCATGGAAGAGTTCGTGATATGATTAAAATGAAGTGAGGACATAAGGTTAAAGATTGGGAGTGTATATTTTTATGCGGGTTGAGATCTTGGGCATGGTGAGTATTGGGAAATGTTGGTTTTTTAGCTATTATGTTGCTGAAGTTGAGGTTGATTGCTATTGCTCATGGGTTCTACGGGTTTTCAGTGGCTTTATGCCTACCAATGCCTTAAGACCATCGCAACTCTCAAAGTGGGTCGTGACAAGTATGGTATCAGAGCAAAAGTTTAGTCTAGTTAGACTAAAATATGACATGTATAGTAAAACAGCATAGAGCATAGGATTTCCATCTCGTTAGTTAAAGTGTTTATTTGTGTCAATTATGCGTTATCCATATATGATAATTCATTCTTTAAAGGGATCATGTAAAGGAAGATCCAGAGGAGGATCCAGAAGAAATTCCAAAGGAACATCATAAGGAAAATAAATCAATGGAGGTTTAAATGAAGAGAAATAAGTTAGAAGAAAGTAAGGAGTTACTAGGTGTGCACCAGTAGATCAAGGTTGAAATGGACCTAGTATGCAAGACTGTAATAATGTAAGAGTTAAGAGAAATGAAATGAAAATACAGAGAGTTAAGACCTGAAAATGAAGAAATAAAGAAGATGTTTAAGAAGTGATGATAAGAGGTTCAGGTACAGTTAGTTATCCATGATATTAGAGAAGTTGTTAAGGAAAAATCTTAAATTATGGATGGAAACATAATGAAAAAATAAATTATAATAATAAAATATAATAATTTAGAAACGATAAGGATTTTCAAAGATGGAGTTAAATATGTTGTTATGAAGGATAAAAAGGAATTTGAAGGAACATGATGGTACACTATGTTTTAGGCATGGTTGAGATTGAAATTGAACAAAGGTGAGATCTCTGAAATGAAAATGAAAGTCAAGAGTATTTATATAGCTAATCCATGTCACGTGACGAGTCAATAGATTAATTGATGAGTGGTAAAGAACTCCATGAGCAGTAGATATATTTGTAGACTTTATGATAAGGGGTTAATAAGTCTCATGTTTTCTTGAAAATAGACGATGTGAACCATGTCATAGTGTTTACTTCTGATAGTTAAGTGTCAATCTTTGTGAAAATGATTTCATGACATATAACTCATTTCAAGTTTTCCATGAACATATGATTTCATATTTTTAACACATAAAATTCATAAGTTTCTCAAGTAAAAGAGTTATTAGATTAAAGCTACAAGTTATATGATATAAATTTCATGATCATGTTTTCCAAAATTTGCGAGAATCACAATATCAAGTATTGTGTGCATATTTCATGTGTTATTATGAGAAACATTGCATGTGAATTGTCAAAACTATCGTATATATATGCATTTTAAGAGATAAAAGCAAGGTATAAGAATATACGTGAAAAGTAAAAACAAGATATAAGAATATGAACCGTGATAGAATTAGCAAATTAAGTTAAGTAATGATCTATGTGCTAGTAATATGAGTGTCTTTGAGACGTTGTATAAGATATTGGTAAATTGATATAGAGATATGAGTTACAGACAGTAAGAGTTGTGATTAAGCATGAAACAGTGATAATTAATTTTGAAGATAGAAAGAAGATTGTTATACGATTAGATAGCTCGTATTTAAGTGCAGCCTAACATGATAGATAAAATCAAGGTGATACAAGATAAAGACCCATCTTATTTGTTTTAGAAAATTCGAGGATGAATTTTCATAAGGGGAGAAGAATGTAATACCCTAAGTCTTTCCCTAGTTAAGACTTGTATGTCATATGTATACATATATGATATAGAAGTAAATATAGATATTCATAAGTCGTGAAACTAGAAAATTTATTAGAAATTTAGTATGAGATTTAGTATGAGATTTTCTTATTATAGTGTGCCAAAAATAGTACAGAAGCAATATGGACATGAACTTTTGGGACGTGGCAGATTTCGATGATAGCTTTTAGTTCCAAAAAAATTCAACTCATTTAGAATTTTGTACATGGAGATGTGAAAGAATCAAGGCATATAAGTCAAGTGAAAATGTTCAAAAAAAATTTATATATATAATATTCTTTAAAAATTTTCAAGTGAATTAGGGTTATACTTACTATTACATGTCATATAGTTTACTAAAACCTAGAATATATAGAATAGATGTTTAATGATGAATTAATATATAGAAGTGGTGATTAACTCTAAATTGCATAAAATGCTTATAGATATAAAAGATCGATGAAAAGGCATCGCATAGGACGACCATCCATTTTGCCTTTGCTAGTGTATAGGAGCGTAGGAATTGAGATGAGTAAATGATATATATTATGTCATAATTAAGAAATTATTTCTCACGCTATGTTTCATTACAAGATTTTCATGAAAAGAGATTTCAAGCTCCATGTTTTCACAATTATATGTTCCATAAATTTCAAGATTTCTCATTCCATGATTCATTACAAGTTTTTCATGAAAACGGTATAATTATATTTCTAACTTATAAATTCACACGCTTTCACATGAAAAAATTTTATAAGATTAATGTTTCAAATTTCATGAATACATGATTTTCACGAATTTATCAAGTTTCATGAGTTATTATGATAATGCATGTTCACACATTATTAAAAGCATGAAATTTCAAGTTGATTAAATTATCAAGTTTCCATGTGCATGAATTTACAAGAATGAAGTTCAAGTTTCAAGTTTATATAATTTACATGTTCATGATCCCCATGAATTTACCAAGCTCTATAATGATTCATGATTATATTTGCAAGTTGTAAACTATTTTTCTTCATTACAAGATGAATATGTGAACAATGCGATAGAAATCCTCCAACTGATGGGAGTTCAATCAGGCTATGTGCAATAGTAGCTCACTTGACAGGGCTAAACTTGTCAAGGTTCCACCTGGGGGAGCCAAGTACCCTAGGGCGCAAATACCTAATCAGTCTTGCATTTCATGATATAAGTACAAGTTCAAGTTACAAGTTACAAGTTGATTTCTGTCTCAATGTGAACAAGGCCATGCTTACTATGTTATCGCATTTTATTTCTACTATCTTACTAAAGTTAAGGAAGTTTCAAAATGCTACTACATGTTTGCATTTTCATGAACACAATGCATATATATATATATATATATATATATATATATATATATATTAACAATTAGACTCTACATTTATTTCTTTAATCAAATCATGCAAGTTATTTAATTTCAATTTAGTATCCGTCACCCTAAAAATTATTACTTCATAAATTGCATTTTCAGGTTCACAATATATATTGTTTATTCACTGCGTTTTATACTCACCCTGCTTCCTTAAATTTTTTTCAAGTTTTTTTATAAGTATCAATAGTCTTCCTCGGTCATTCTTTCTCTATCAAGGAACTTCAAGTTAATATAAAATTTATTATTTTGATGATGTCTAATCTAGAGGCTCCAATGGTGTTTAGGATCAGTAATGTAAGTGCTAAACTTGTATATATGTGTGTAAGATGAATATACATGCGTAATATGATCAAGAATTATGTTCATATACATGAGATGTTAACTTATTTCCATGAATAAAAATGTGTTATAAATGTAAAGTTGAGCATGGAAGATTTTGTGATATGATTAAAATGAAGTGAGGATATAAGGTTAAAGATTGGGAGTGTATATTTTTATGCAGGTTGAGATCTTGGGCGTGGTGAGTATTGGAAAATGTTGGTTTTTCAGCTGTTATGTTGCTGAACTTGAGGCTGATTGTTGTTGCTCATGGATTCTATGGGTTTTCGGTGACTTTACGCCTATCCATGCCTTAGGAGCGTCGCGGCTCTCAAAGTGGGTCATGACAGTATCCCTCTTTCCCAAGGACCTCATTGCATTCAGGCCTTAATTGGCCTGATTAAGCAAAGAGGTAAGGTAATAGAGAGGGATTTTGATGTTTTTTATTGTATTTAAGATGTTTTTAATTATTTTATGCATCTTTAATTCATAATGGACAGCTCTGTATGTATTTGTTTAATATAGTTTGTCAGAAATGTGTGATTATCCGTGAATATGCCATGAAATGGCCAAACAATGGCTAATCAAGACCAGTTCTTAATCATCCATGGACAAGTCTTTAAGAATTTTTTCCTTTGTTTAATTTGATTTGATTTTTTTTTTTTTTTTTATGTTTCTACCCTTAAATTTTGTTTAATTGAATGCCAACCTACCATATTTTTACATGAAACATGCATATGCATCATAAAAACGACGGGAGCAGGCCAAATTGGGGGTTGCAGTCCCCTCTGCCCAGATAGTGACAAGCCACGCGCCCATCCGTGCCTGTGCCCCTCTTCATTCTTCGCATTCTTCCTTTTTTGTTTGATTGTTTTGACCTATGTTTTTAGATTTTAATGCATTTTGAGGATTTATCATTCATATTTGTGATTGGGAACCCAGGAAAGTGTCAGAAATGACCGGAGTGGCATCAAAGTAGAGATCAGATCGGACAGAAGGCTGGATGGTTGAAGACGGGCACAGGGACAAGCCTGCGCCCCTAGCCATGGATGCAAGCCAGGCTATGCGCCCCTAGGGCAATTCTAGGACTTTTTTTTTTATTTTCTATTTTTTTTTTAGTTTTTAAGGTTTTTGGGTTTCTAGATCTTTATGAGTTTGTGTTTGGTCCAGTATGTTATTTTTGGGAACGTAATTATTTAATCCCCTCCCCTTTAATTTAGTTTTATTATACTTAGGATCTGTTTGATCATAATAATGTAATTGGTAAATTTATCTTTCCGTACAAAGCATGAAATAAACCTAAAATCAATTAATGGACTTATAATTGCGTGATTAGGATTAATGATTTAATTAATTAATTAGTTGATTAATTTGATTAGAAATTTGGAATGTCTAGGTTGAATGATCTATTTAAAGTTTGATTAGGAGCATGATTAGGGTTTATATTTATTGATTAGATATTTTGTTTGAATAAGCATGTTGTTCTGTGAAAACCTTAAACATAATTAATGTAGAAAAATGTATGATTAGGTTAATTAAGTTAGGAAATTAATTGCATATTAGAAACCCACTACTTGGATTAAATTTGGCATGCTAGTAAATAATTTAGTAAAAATCAAGCATATCATAATCAAATTAGGTTTTGATCACATGTTGAACCCTTGATGATTTGTTTAAATTTTGCAAAGTTATTGAATGGCATGAAATGTTTCTAAGTGATAACATGTTTGCATAGTAAAAGCCCAATTAAGTCTTATTTTAAAATTGACCAATCAGTGGAAGCTAGCCGAGCTTGGGTGCCTAACACCTTCCCAAGCCCGTACCTAACTTTCCTTATCCATATCTATGAATTTAATGGTTATGTATGATGCCAAGAATCCTAGTCACCATTTTCCTAGTTTTTAAAAACTAGGTGGCGACTCCGTCTCCTAATTGGGCTTAGGCCTAGATAGTCTTCCCCTAATTTGTAATTGGAAAGCATTGCAGAGTCTCATCCACCCTGGGCTAGAAATTTGGTCGCGATAGTGGCGACTCTGCTAAGGATATGAGAAGTTGATTCCAATATTGGTCTTTATTAATGTTTGATTTGTTTAGGCTTGATGGGCCTTCATCACAACACTCTCCATGTTCACTTTTGTCCTTAAACCCTGTGTATTATCAATGAAAGGATCTCTTAGTTCCATTTGACCTTTGGGCTTCCTCAATTGGCCTTACCACTCACAAGTCAGTACCTTAAGGTATAAAAAGATTTGGGTGCAAGCCCTTTTCTCGCTTGTGGGAGCCTTAAGCCGTAACCCAACTAAAGCCCATGTAATGACTTAGTAATTTCCCCTAGGACTTACTAAATGTGTTTTATGCATGTATGAACCCAAGCCCAACATCCTTACTGGATTTTAAGTGGTTTAACAAATGGGCTTGGATCATAGATTGATTGTGCTCTAAATGTTTATTTAAGAGAGTTATGCATGAAACGGGCTTGTGGTCCCCCTGTTGGATCATTAAGCCATGGCCCAAATTCCTTGGAAAGAAAAGACTAAGACCAATACGTGTGTGGAAGGAATAAGGTTGGAAGGTTTAATGACTTTCTCTTGTGATTGCTTATACTTATTCATGCATCATGTAGGCATATTAGTTATCATGTCATCATTTTAATCATTTGTTTTGTAGCCATCTAAGAATAGTTTTGTTTTAAACTATACATGGCACCTCCAAGTGGCAATAACAAGAGAACCTTTGAAGACATGAAACAAAATGACTATGACTTTAAAGAGATGATAGTCTTTGAGCTTGAGCTAGAAACCAAAGCCAAGGCCAAGAAGGTTACTTTTAGCCTTAAAGTTATCTTCTACTCGCCCATGAAGGAAGATATGCCCATTACTAAGGAATACTCTAGAAACTCCTCTAGGGCTCCAATACGCCGAGCCCAAGTGGAGAAAATGACTAAAGATTGGTTAGCCTAATATGAGGGCAAAAGTTATTATTTGGATTCAGACTGGAATGATGGAACAGGTTGGACTCAATACAACCCAGTTCCCTTTTATGACTTTCGAGGTTATAACTTCTTTTTTCCTCGAACTAGAAGCTGGCTCACTCAAAGTACCTCTTTTGTTATCAATGGACCACACCAAGCCAAATCATCCCATTAAAGATCAAATATCCAAACTGCTATTATGCCATGTCCACACAACGAGTTTGTGGAAACTTTCTTTGGACCTGTTTGCACACTGTGTGGTCATGAGTTCTAATCCATGACCTATTACGTGTTTCCTTTATCTTTTCCAATTAATGTAATAAGAGAAAGAAACTATCTTTCTAAGTTTGAAAAAATGAAAGTTCTTTTTGTTTTCATTCTCTGTTCTTCTTTTAATTATGCAAGATAAATAAAAGAATGAAAGCTCGCTAAGTCGAAAAGTCTGAAAAGGTGGCTTAGGTAAAAGTTAGAGCAAGAGGAATAAAAGAAAAATAAGACCTTGCTAAAGAACAAATCCTTAAGTTCTTTAGGCAAAAGTTAGAGGTATTGGAAAAAAACTTGGAAAAGAAAGGACTTTTTGACTTAACGGCTTGGAATGAAGATACAACGGCATCACAAGAACCTTGTCTGATCAATTAAAGCTACAAATTAGGCATCTCATACATTTCATCATGCATCACGACATACCATGCATCTCATGCATCATGACATCTTTTCTAACCCCCTTGTTTTGCAGTCATAGCTCCACGTAAGAATTGGGACAACACTACCTAGAAGCGACCTGGAGGAAGACTAGTTTGTTGCACTCCACCTAGATCAGAATCAGCAGCGGTTCAAGAGTTGGTGATTTGGAGACAGAATTCACTGGCTATAGAAGACACTTCACTTAACTTCCTAATTCCATCAGACTCATAATCATAAGCAAGCTCGGTCCACAATCCTTTGCTACACTCAGAAATCGAAAGTATCCCTGAACCACTAGCAATGGCTGAAGAACATATGGAAGCTACTATTGTCTATGTCTTGGAAACTAGATTGGCATCTATGATTCGGGATAAGAACAATCAGGCCTTCAATGATCAGGTTCCCTTTCCTACTAATCCTGCAAACCAGGCTAATGTTGCTGGAACTACTGCCGCTGCTACTACAGTAAATAACGAGCAACAGACTAATGCTCATGGAGTGGGAAATCAGAAAACTAATGATGTATTCATTGATATGGATGAATATCTCTAGAAGAAGCAAAAAGAGACCTCAACTGAGAATGAGGAGCTGAAGAACCAGATGAACAGAATTGAGAAATTACTGAAAGGAAATGGCTTTGACAAAATTAAGACTTTGAGTGCTCTGACTTTAGATGGGGTTGAAAAGCTACCCAACCATTTCAGAATGCCATACATGACCAAATTCAATGGTACTGGTGATCCCAATATTCATATGAAAATGTTTTCACTCTGATGAGTACAACTAGAGCTTCTGACCAACATATCCAACAGTTTTTCCCAACTTCTTTAGACGGGCTGCAATGAATGGTACTATAACTTGGACAAGAGCAAGCAAGAAGATTGGACCTCGCTCTTTGAAAGCTTTAAAGCTCAATATGGCTACAATACCTTGCTTGAGGTGACCCTCAGAGACCTAGAGTCGACCAGACAAAAGTCCGATGAGACTTTCTCAAACTAAATCATGAGATGGAGAGAAAAGGTTGCGAAGATAACTAAGGCCTACTGAGAAAGAACAGGTCCGCCTTATTGTGAAAGGCTCCTTGCCTGTTCTGTATAACAGGCTATCTGTGGTGCCTCTGAAGACCTTCGAGGATTTGTATGATATGATCTTACAATTAAAAGAAGTGAATTATAACAAGTCTAAGGCACATGGTTCTATGCCAAAGAATCAACAATTGGGTTATTAAGCTTCGAGGAGTAATGTGAAGACCACTGATGTGAACATGGTCAAGGCTCCAAGGAAATTCTTGCAGTTAAACTAACCCTTATCTACAGTTCTAGATAAGTTAATGAAGAAGAATATTATGCAACCCTTGGATCCGAGACCATTACCTAATCCGCTCCTACCAAGGTTCCATGTCAACCTCTAATGCCTTTTTCATCAGATGGTAGGACATGATACAGACAAGCGTGGGAGATTGCGTCATGAGATATATGACCTCATTGATAACAAGACTATCCCATATCTAGATAAGGCATTACCGGTTAGTGTCATTGGATCCGAATTTAATTATTGGACAATTTGACAGTCAGTTTTGGGAGAGATTCGGTCAGTTTCGGAAAAAGACTGTCTGGTACAGAAAGTCCGATCAGGCTTGGAAAAAATATCAGGTTTGATGAAAAAATATTTCGGTCCGCTCTGGTAGGCTTGGAAGTATTTTTGGGTCAGTTTGGAAGTCAGTTTTGAGAAAAATTCGGTCAGTTTTGGGAAAATACTGTCTGATACAGGTTGTCCGATCAGGATTAGAAAAGTGCTGGCTTGACTAAAAAAATATTCTAATCAGTTATGTGAATTCAGAAATAATTTTTGGAGGTGCTAAA
>CATKHJ010875423.1:0-10207 GCA_949750685.1 Vernicia montana
GCTTGGGCCGGCCATAGCTTGGTCTTGGGCTTGAAAGTCCAAAAATTTCCTTTAAGGCCCAACCGAGACAATTCCCGAACCGTAAAATTTTCCCGTAATTTTCCTTCGATCCTTTTTCACTAGAATAATTTTAAATCACTTTCCATATCATAATATACACTATTAACATTGATACTTCACCCCTTTCAATCAAAATAAACATATAAAAATTCATACAACATTCATAAATCCAAACCGAGCACTATACACACAATATGAACAAATGCATCGATTCGTTCTCTTTATGATTATTATCATGCACTATATATAGAATACATATATTCTATATCATTTCATAGTTCAAATGGGCTATGGATATCTCGGGTATTACAAAAACCCTTACACATCTACATCTTCTTGAAATATTTTTTCCTATGCATATCATGCATTCATAATGTACAAAAAATGCATTCATTTCAAGCGGATCCTTGAACCAAATAAGGGTCAAATACCCTCACTTCTATCCCAATCAT
Source organism: Vernicia montana (assembly GCA_949750685.1). Lineage (NCBI taxonomy): Eukaryota > Viridiplantae > Streptophyta > Magnoliopsida > Malpighiales > Euphorbiaceae > Vernicia > Vernicia montana. The sequence goes on from CATKHJ010875423.1 coordinate 513, forward strand.
CTTTGCCCCACAAACCTTTAACCTAAACACCACCACCCTAACCCACTACCCATAAGCCCAACACCTGTAACCCATTATCTTCAACATCAACCCATTACTTAAAGCCCAATGACGGTTGACCCACAACACTATAGGGAATCCTTTTCCCTCAGAGTCTGTATACTCCTACTCTCATCATCTTTTCATATCTTCACCCGTCACTCATTGGGTTTATTTTGATTTTTTTTCAAGGTACCAAATGGCCAACCCGATTGATATGGCTGCCCTGACCACACTCGTGACCAATCTCCTTAAGAAGCAAGAGGAGAATTTTTAAACAATTCTGAATGCTCAACAAGCCCAATTCAAAGAATAAAGACAAATCATCATTAAGGAAGTCTGAGCTATGATTAACCAAACTAGCCTTAACTCGATTAACCTAAACTCAGACTTGGACCAGACCACCCTAAATCTGAACCGGGCCAATCCTGCTCTGACCCAAACCCATGTTAACACTGCTTCATCATCCAAAACAACTATTGACCTTACAGACAAGGGAAAGGCTGTTGTTAGTGCCCTTTTAACCCATTGAGATTCCAAACATCATTACCCAACCTGCTACTTCCTCTCCTGCGAATCCTTTTCAAAGGAAGGAAGCTTTCTCTAACCTCGACCTAAAAGCATTCATAGAGAAATTTAAAGCCATGGAAAGGGCCCTCAAGAACCTCAAAAGGCATGATGACTTGATAGATGTTAGTTCCTTAACCCTCTTTCCCAATGTCAGGCTGCCACCCAAATTCAAAATGCCTGAACTTGAGAGATTTGATGAAACTACTTGCCCCAAGACCCATCTGAAGATATATGTAGGGGCAATACAGCCTTTGGGACTTAACAATGAGCTCTTTATTCAACTATTCCAACAATCACTAACTGGTGCTTCCATTAGATGGTTTCTTTCACTAGATAAGAGTCAGAAAAAGACATGGGATGATATCTATCATGCCTTTGTCAAGCAATATCATTACAATAGTGACGTGGATGTCACTAGGCATGACTTGGAAACCACGAAGCTACTTCCAAATGAGTCCTTCTCCATGTTTCTTACAAGGTGGAGGGCTAAAGTTGCTCAAATAGTAAACAGACCAACCAAACAAGAACAGGTGGACATTTTTGTCAAGAACCTACTCTCAACTTACCAAGCCCATTTGCTAACCCAATACCTGCCCACCTTCAAAGTTTTGGTTGCAACTGCATCAAGGGTTGAAGATTGTATCCAAGGTGAATCATTTCAAGATGAATTCTCCACCACTAATCTGAATAGTGATGAAGAATATAAACCCCATGAAATTTGGGTCTAAGACCGACACGCCTTGATCTCACCTTCCCTTTCAAGCTGAATCCATCACTATGATCCATGCATCTTCACCAAAGTGAAAGACATACCCCCACCTCACCCCACCTTACCTCTGCCCAAGTAGCATGTTAAGGAGGAGTTCAAGCTCAACTGATCTGACTTGTTTGAGATTAAGTCCAAATCCGAGTCTGAGTCCAAATCCAAATTTGAGTCTGAGTCCATGTTCAAAGTCCAAATTGAGTTTGAGTTTGAGTCTGTCATTTTTTTATTTTTCTTATATTTTGTACTATCTTCTCCTTTTGTAATAAAATATTTATATTATTCGTGCACTTCTTTATTCTCATCTTTCTTGTTTAGTCTAAAATAATTGCATCTCTAAAAAAAAAAAAAAAAAGAGAGAGAGAGAGAATAAATAAAAGAATCAATGGATTTTGTCAAACATTTGCCTTTCACCATGAAATTCACCATGATTTGGAAAAATCAAAACTTGAGGTGTTTCTTATGCCCATATCAGCCGCTTCACCAGCTCCCAACCAAAGGATAGTCAAGATAATAAAGAATACCAAATGGTGATCTCTTCAATTAGAGCAGTCGAAGCTAAAGGCAATTCAATGAAGTTACCCATTGCACTTTTGGGTAATCAAATATAGTACCTCAATAAGGGGCAACAATCTCAAAAAGGACTTAATATCCCCATAAGGTTTCTCTCTAGATCAAGAATTCAATGAAATGGTCTAGACAAAGGTCAGACCCCAAGATGAAAGAAAGCAGTAGCTCAAATCATAGTGGATTAATTTTTTTAAATGTCAAAATTCATTAATTAGCTTGCTAAGTTGAAAACTCAAAAGAGCGGATTAGGTAGAAATTAGAGCAAGCTCGTCGAGTTGAAAACCCAAAATGGCGACTCGAGCAGAAGTTAGAGCTAAAAAGAAAAAAAGAGTCATACTAGTCAAATTATTTTGTCCCTTATGCCTTTATCCTACATTAAAGGCATATCTTCCTAAGTCATCATCCTTCGGCTTATCCCTCATTAGGGGCGCTCCTTCTAATAGTCTTCTATAACATTGCCCTTATTATTCAGTAGGGGCATATCATTCATGTCATTTGTCATGTTGCCCTTACCATTTAGTAGGGGTATATCCTTCCTATCATTTGTCACGTCTCTTAGCTCAAACAGCTAAGTAAACTTTATCATTCATTAAGGTTATATCCTTCAAGTTGCTTGTCACATCTTTTAGCTCCAAAAGCTAAATAGCTCCTATCATCCATTAAAGAGCACGTCTTCTAAGTCATCGACTAAATCAATCCAGTGTCTCCCCAAAAGTCCCATCACTCTAAGAGTCTAAGAGTCTCTTCAATCTCAGGCAATAAGATAGGTTTGCTTATCTTCTCCATAAATCATGCTACGATAGTAAAATCATACAACCTCCCCAATACTTTTCAAAAGGTCCAACCTACCATCCTTTCAAACTCAGGTCTCCTTGGTAAAATCTCATCTTCTAAGGGCCAAACCAAAATCCCAAGTCTCTCAAGATTGGTGACCCTTGAAGCCTAATTTTCTTGGAAAAGCTAAAGTTGAGCCATGACTCCCAAGGTCTGTCATCCTCAAGCTGATTAAAAGGGGCCCAAACCAGTCAAAGCCCATCCCAAACCTCCTTAGGCAAATCATATCATCTCTAAAGTCCAACTCATTTGGACAAGCAAAATCAAGCTTGCAAACCAAGTGGTCAAATCATCGCCAAAAGCTATATCTAGAGACAAACTTTTAACAGATGAGTCACATAAAGCCAACCCACAGTCTTACTTTTGAAAAGGCCCAATCTAACCAAGTCTTCCTACTTAATCTGCTCCGAGGCTAAACCTAATCCAACCTTCCAAGATAACTTTCCAAGGCAAAACCTGACCTAACCTTCTAAGATAATCTTCTCCGAGGCTACATCTAACCTAGCCTTCCAAGATAACCTTCTAGGCCACACCTGACTGAGCCTTCTAGGATAACCTTTCAAGGCTACACCTGACTAAGCCTTCCAAAATAACCTTTCAGGCCACACCTGACTAAGCCTTATAAGCAATGTCCTCCTCCAAGGCAAAACTTGACCTAGAATTCCAAGCAATGACCTCCTCCAAAGCAAAACCTGACCGAGCCTTCTAAAATAACCTTCTAGACCACACTTGATCGAGCCTTCCAAGATAACTTTCTAAGCCACACCTAACCAAGCCTTCCAGGATAACCTTTCTGTAGAAGATTATCTTTATTCATAATGAGTTGTAATAGGACTCTGTAAATTAGTTGTAATTATCTGTATCTGGTCATGTTTATCACTTAGTCTTATCTCCTTATAGATAGATATAAAGGTGTATATAAAAGTCTATGTACTGTATTCTTAAGATATGAGAATAATACAACTGAATTCCTAAATCTTCATGGTATCAGAGCAGGTTGCTAAATACCATGGCTGACGAAACAACTCTTTCCAAATTAACACCTGTTCCTATCATACATGTTCAATCTGAAAATTCTGGTTTCAATGCCGAAATTATTCTTAATGAAAATAATTATGACACCTGGTCACAGATTATTAAAATGCATATTGCTGGACGAGAAAAGCTTGATTATATTTTGGGCAATTCTCCTAAACCAGAACCACAAGAATCTTCTTACTCCAAGTGGTATGCAGAAAATCAGAAAGTAAAAAGCTGGTTACTCACCTCAATGAACCCAGAAATTATGAAGCGATATCTTCGTATACGAACAGCACGAGAAATCTGGAGTGCCCTTGCTAAAGCATTCTATGATGGATCAGATGAAACATAAATCTTTGCACTTAATCAACGTGCTTTCTCTCTTCGACAGACAGGCCATCCATTGCCTACTTATTATGGTGAGTTAATGGAAATTTTCCAAGAACTTGATCATTGTGATAAAGTAAAGATGAATGATGTTGAAGATATTAAAATATATAAAGAGTTTGTGGAGAGGTTGAGAGTACATATCTTTCTGAATGGACTTGATGCTGAATTCGAACAAGTAAGGGGAGAAATCCTGCGAATGGAAACAAAACTGGATCTGGAACACACATATGCTTATGTCCATCACGAAGCAAATCGTCGAGCGCTCTTAAATGACCCAACCTCTGATTCTATGGCCATGATAGCTCGACGCACTCCTCCAAAACACATGAACAATGTTCCAGGTTCTAGTTCATCTACTACCACAAACCGAAGCTTTGATATTGGTAGTAAACAAACTAATTCAACTAGAATTTGTACCTATTGTGGTGATACTGGCCACACTAAAAGTCGATGCTATGATATCATTGGATATCCTGAATGGTGGGATCCTGCCAAAGCGCCAAAACGAAAAGGTAAAGTCTTAACTGCATCAGCATCTACTACTATTGTTGAGGTACCTCTCGAGAATGTTGCTACATTACACACCACATCTGGATCTCCAGGTAAGTCTCTTAACAACTCTATTAGAACTTGTCCATGGATTATTGATTCTGGATCAACTGATCACATGACTTTTGATTTTGCTTCTATGTCTAATTTGAATTCATCCAAAAAATATATTGTTTCTACAGCCAATAGTTTCGAAGCCACAGTTAGTGGTACAGGTTCTCTTTCCTTAAATCAACTTAATTTGGATTCCGTACTTATAGTTCCTTCTCTTAACTTTAATTTGATTTCTGTGTCTCAAATTACAAAATCATTAAATTGTATCGTAATCTTTTGGCCTGATCTGTGTTTTTTCAAGGACATCAAGACAAGGAAGACGATTGGATGTCGTACTAGAAAGGGGAATCTCTATTACCTTGATCTTGTACCATCAAGCTCAGAATCACATAGTCAAGCACTATCAATTGCAAGTTCAACATCAGCTTCAACTATTTGGTTATGGCACAAATGTCTGGGCCATGTTTCTTTCAATTATTTAAAACATTTATTTCCTAGTTTATTCATAAACATATCTCCCTCATATTTTAAGTGTGAAATTTGTGAATTGGCAAAGAGCCACTGTGTTCCATTCCCATTAAGTTTGAATAAAAGTCATTTACCTTTTATAATTGTCCACTCTAACATTTAGGGACCCTCAAGAGTTTCGACTCTTAATGAAGCACGATGGTTTGTCTCTTTTATTGATGATTTTAGTCGAATGACATGGGTATGTTTGATGAAAACGAAACAAGAAGTATGCTTCCTATTTCAACAATTTCACTCAATAGTTGCAACTCAATACAAAACTCCAATTCAGGTTCTACAAACTGATAATGGAGGGGAATTTATAAATCATGAAATGAAGCAATTTCTCCAAGCATAGGGTATCATTCATCAAACATCATGCCCATATACCCCCCAACAGAATGGGGTAGCAGAAAGAAAAAATAGACACCTTCTTGAAATGGTTCGGGCTACATTGTTTGAAGCTCATACACCTCTTCAATACTGGGGTGAATCATTAACTAGTGCAGCATATGTGATAAATCAAATTACATCCCGTATTTTACAATATTGTACTCCTTTTGAAACCTTAACCAAAATCTTATCTACTCCAACCCTTCTAAATTTACCTCCTAAAGTTTTTGGCTGCACTGCATTTGTTCATATTCCAAAACAAACCAGACATAAACTTCAACCTTGTGCTCTAAAGTGTATTTTTGTTGGTTATGGGCAGAATCAAAAAGGGTATAGATGTTATCATCCACCAACCCAGAAATTATATGTCTCAATGGATGTACAATTTCATGAACATTATATGTATTTCTCAGCCAAGCCTGCTGCAAGTCAGGGGGAGAATAATGGCGTCGACTTACAGCAGCTCCTTAACCACCAATTCAAAAATACCACTACAAAAATACCTCTTGAACAACCCGAAATCCCTCTTGAAATACCTACTGTCCAACCCGAACCCGAACCCGAACCTAAACTTTATCTTCAAAATGAACCTGACCTAGGTCTTCAACCCAATATTGAAGCAGTTAAACTAGATGAATCTGAGCTTGGCACGCATGATCAGGTTAATAGGGCTGAACCAGATGTACCGGACCCTTTCTCTCCTTCCCTTAATGATTCTACTTCATATAATTCATTACCACAAAGTAATAATTCCCAGGTAAATCTCAATCCTCCTCTTCGAACACTTCCACACCATACTACACGAGGCATTCCTAGACTAAATTATGAACCAGTTCTAAAATCCACACCCAAATATCCATTAAATAATTTTGTTTCCTATCATAAGTTATCAAATTCATGTGTATCTTTTGCAAATCAATTATCTTCTGTACATGTTCCCAATAGTGTGTAGGAGGCTATCAAGGATCCAAGGTGGAAAGAAGCAATGAGTAAAGACATGAGATCTCTTTGAAGGAATGAAACATGGGAGGTGGTTGATTTACTAGCAGATAAGAAGCCCGTTGGGTGTCGATGGATCTATACAATTAAGTATAAAGATGATAGGGATATTGAAAGATTCAAAGCTCGCCTTATGGCTAAATGGTACATCCAAACATATGGGGTTAATTATATAGACACATTCGCACCCGTGGCAAAAAAAAATACAGTTTGTATTCTTCTATCATTAGCAGTAAATTTTGATTGGCTACTACATCAGTTTGATGTGAAGAATGCATTCTTACATGTGAATCTTCAAGAAGAAGTCTATATGGAGTTACCTCCAGGATGCAAATTGCAAACATAAGGTAGTAGACAAGTGTGCAGGTTAAAAAAATCATTATACGGCTTAAAGCAATCCCCAAGAGCTTGGTTTGGCATATTCACAAACTCAATGAAGGTTTTTGGATATCGACAAAGTAGTTCAGATCACACTCTCTTCATAAAACATAATAATGGGAAAATTACTATTCTTATTATATATGTTGATGACATGATTGTAACAAGAAATGATGTTACTGAAAGGAAAGCCTTGCAAACTCACCTCTCTCATGAATTCGAAATGAAGGATCTTGGTCCTCTAAGATACTTCTTAGGAATTGAAGTATTGAGATCTAAACACGGTATTTTTTTGTCACAAAGAAAATACATTACAGATTTATTAAGTGAAGTGGGCATTTTGGCTTGTAAACCAAGTGTTACTCCTATGGCTGAAAACACGAAGTTGGGAATTTTTCCAGACCATGTTCCTGTGAACAAAGATAGATATCAAAGACTTGTAGGGAGGCTGATGTATTTGGCTCATACTCGACCTGACCTTGCTTACTTAGCGTTGTAAGTCAGTTTATGCATTCGCCAAGTGAAGAACATATGAAGGCTTTTGTACGAATATTACAATATTTAAAGTCATCTCATGGTAAAGGGATTATGTTTACTAAAGGAGATACTTTATCCGTTGAAGGTTATACGGATGCAGATTGAGCTGGTTCTATTGATGATAGACGTTCAACAGCGGGTTACTTAACATTTGTAGGAAGTAATTTGGTTACATGGCAAAGCAAAAAGCAAGGAGTTGTGGCTCGATCTAGCGCTGAAGCTGAATATAGAAGGATGGAAAAAGGTATATGTGAACTGTTATGGATTAAGAATTTGTTGCAAGAGAACTTAAGATATCTCCAATTATGCCTATGAAGCTATACTGTGATAACAAGGCTGTATGTGATATAGCTCACAATCCAGTCCAACATGACCGAACCAAGCATATGGAAAAGATAGGAATTTTATTAAAGAGAAGTTGGAAGCCAAGATAATTGAGTTATCTCGTGTTCGATCACAAGAACAATATGCTTATATTCTTACTAAGCTGGTAGCAAGTAAAGTGTTTCATGATTTTTTGGACAAGTTGGGCATACAAGATATCTATGCACCAACTTGAGGGGAAGTGTAGAAGATTATCTTTATTCATAATGAGTTGTAATAGGACTCTGTAAATTAGTTGTAATTATCTGTATCTGGTCATGTTTATCACTTAGTCTTATCTCCTTATAGATAGATATAAAGGTTTATATAAAAGTCTATGTACTGTATTCTTAAGATATGAGAATAATATAATTGAATTCCTAAATCTTCATGGTATCAGAACAGGTTGCTAAATACCATGGCTGACGAAACAACCAATCAATCAATCTAAGGGTCCTTCACCCAAACTAATCAATCTCAACTTTAGAATCAGACCCATCCTATGATAACCTTATGATCCATACCTTAAATTTGAATTAGGTTTTCCTTCTAAAATTAGACCTATCTTAAAATAGCCTTAGGATATTTTACCCAAGCAGACCGGGAATATCACTTTCATTCCAGATTTTTCCAAATAGATCGGAAATATCACTTCACTTCCAATCTAAATCTCCTAAAAATACTAGGGGCAAGCTTATTTTACCAGCCAATCTACCTATAAATGTTTAGCAACGATCACCTAGACATCCCTATGGTTCCTTTTCCATTTCCTTATCATCATCCACCTAGAAACGTCTAATTTCTTAAATTAGGCATCAATTTGGTTTCCTTTTCCATCCTCATTTACTTTAAAGTCAAACAAATCCTTCACCCAGACATATCTAACCTAGACATCCCTCTAGTTCCTTTCCTCGCCCTTTATCCAAATCAGTTTCATCTTTCACCCAAAAAAATCTAGCCAATGACCTAGATTCCCCTCTAGTTCCTTTTCCCGCCTTCATTTGTCAATCAACTTCTACCCATAAATGTTTAGAAACAATCACCTAAACATCTTTATGGTTCCTTTTGCCGTCTTCCTCAAATTCAATCGTTTCTATCACCCAAACATGTCTAAATCCTTATTTAGACATCCATTTGGTTCCTTTACCATCTTCCTTCATCATTTTACCCACTCAAACATGTCCAAATACTGACTTAGACATCACTTTGGTTCCTTTTTTCATCCATTTCTCCAGGTTCACTATCATCAGAATCGCCCTACAGACAAGACAATTCTGATGAGAGGGCAACTGTGAACCCTTAATTTTGCACCACCAAAATAAATAATAATAATAATTAAAAAAAAAAGGCCTGCTGCTAATTGCCGCAAAGCCTTCCTGTGGCTGCCGGAGGCGGCTTCTACGGCAACATTTTGCTGCCGTAAGTGGCCATTGTGGAACCACAGGGCCAGCCTATGGCAGCGACCTCCAGATTCATTTTTCCACATCGAAAAACATGCAAAATTATTCACAACCCATTCCACTATATATTCAGAACTCCCAACTCAGTTTTTTGACAACCTGGACTTGCTTGATCAACTTGTGATCTCAAAACAAGCCTAAAATATTCTTTTTACTTGGTCCGTCAAAAAACGAGCTCTTTATTTTTATTTTTATTTTTATTTTTATTTTTATTTTTATTTTTATTTTTATTTTTATTTTTATTTTTATTTTTATTTTTATTTTTATTT